>CATIWF010202569.1:0-13281 GCA_949630135.1 Balakata baccata
TAATCAACTAAAATAAAAATAAAGTCTAATTATCAATGAATTTAGTTATTATACTATAATTAATTAAAAAGAGAATTTACGAAGTTAAAAAACAATCTAAATTTCAATGTGCTTGATAATTTAGATGATGGTGTCGGTGCAGCAATGGCTGCTTCATTGATTGGTCCAGCACTCGAAGTAACAAGTGCGGCTGCATTGGGCAAAGATGCAGTGGGAATAATTAGGAAAAAATTGCATAACAAGAAGAACCTGAAAAATAACTATATTACATGCTGGAGAGGGAATTAGAGAAACTAATTGCCATTCATATTGAAAGGGGACTTATCGCCAAAGAGGAAGTAAGAAATTTGAGCACTTTTTTTTTTTTATAAGCAATTAATTTTTTTTATTAATAATGTGAGGGGAAAAATTATTTTAATAAAAAATTAAGGTGATGAAAAAACTTCTCCCTATAACTAAGCATACCTAAAAGGATATAACAAACTTATGCCTCAAGCCAAAACAAAATTGGAAGAGCAAAAGAACAACGAAGAACCAAAAAAAAAAAAAAAAAAAGGACTAAAGCACACCTAACAAGTTGGAGAAACCGAAAAGAAAACACTTAAAGAAGACAAGAAAGAGAATCTGCCTAAAGTGAACAGTTAAAGTTGAGTTGTTCTCCTATTGCAATAAGTGGCATATAGGACTAGAATGCCTATCCAAGTTGTCTAAGACGCCTCCTTTTGTTTCTACAACACTGAATACCAATTAGTGACATAATAATGCAAGACAGAATAAGAGAAGCTCAGATGTGAAGCTTTAAACCATTGCTAGACTTGGTTGAAGATACAGAAAATCGTTAATTGAAAATCCAGATTGACATTGTTGAAGCATTTCTTATTCCGACACAGCCATAATGATCACATAATTGCATGAAAGAGAGTTTGCCAAAACTCTTGCAGCATTCTTCCAAAAACCAAACTTTCCCAAACGCAGTAGAACTAAAAGAGTGATCTCAACATGATAGTTGCTACTCCCCACCATTTCAAAAGGTAGCACCAAACCTTCCATGAAAAATTATAATGAAGAAGAGAATGGTCTCCAGTCTCACCAAATTTCCCACAGAACAAGCAACAATTTGCAGATAATGGATAAAGATTTCTTTGAAAGAGAAAGTTGTGAGTTACCAGCTTATTCTTGAATGCAAACCACGCAAACAATTCGATCTTAGCCAGAAAAATGTTTAACCATGACCTTGGAACTGCATTTGTTGTTGGATATTTGCAATTGAGGAGGATTGTATACATAGATTTTACCGTATACTGTTTATATTTATCTATCCTCCAAGCAAGTCAATCACATGTATTTCGCCCCATCTTAACTGAAGTCAGGGTCTGCAACAGCTCATACGAATGTTGATTCTCTGTTCGATTAAGTTCTCACTTCCGAGTATGTGATTGCCAAGGAGTTGTTTCCACACCATGTGTTTGTCCAAAAAAGAACACTAGAGCCATCGCCCACCACAAAAAGAATATTAGATTATACCAAGTGAGAAAAATTATCATTGTCTTAATTAGATGATACAATTCTGCTCTAAAGATTAGAGAAATTACTTCTTGGAATCACATTATTTACTCTTGTAGCTCCAAATTTGTGATGAATTACTGTTGTCCACAGCTTACCATTATCCTTGTTGAGGTCCCGTAGCCATTTAAATAGGACAGCCGGATTATGAGTGGTAATATCGCAAATTCCCAAACCACCATTATTTTTTGGTCTAACCAAATCTTCCCAATAGAACATGTAAAGTTTATTTGAAGAATGACCTCTACTCCAAAAGAAAGCCCTTATGTGCTTGTTAATAACTTTGGCTACTAACAAAGCAGGGATCTTGAAAATAGATAGATACTATAAGGGCATGGAAGTAATGCACAATTTGATGAGTGACATATGACCAAATTGGGACAAAACACGGCCTTTCCAAAAAGCTAGCCGATTTTTAATATTCTCAATTATCGGATTCCAAGTAGAAACACGATTTGATGATGCACCCAATGGCAATCCAAGATAAGTGAATAGTAAAGCCGAAACTTTACAGTAAATATTTGCTGTAATAGTATTGATAACCTCAGTGTCAACATTAATACCCATAGTAGAGCTTTTGAAAAAATTAATCCTTAGGCCCAAAATAAGAGAGAAGTAGCATAGCATTCTTGCTAAAATTTGAAATTCCAATAAAAAGCCCCTAGAGAAGATGAGCATATCATCCATAAACTGCATATGGGTTACAACTGGACCATATCTTGGAAGTTGATATACTACAAGCAAGTTACGTGCATCTGAGTTATCAAGTATAAGAGAGGTTCCACATCCATAATAAAGAGGAAAGCAGAAAAAAGGCATCCTTGCTTGACACTTTTGAATATCCTGAACTCCCTGGTAGGGGTGCCATTAACAAGGATAGATGACATTGAGCCTGCAAAACATTCAAGAATCCAACTACACCATCTATTACCGAAGCCCATGTTGTTCATAACCCAAAAATGGTAATCCCATTTCACTGTGTCAAATGCTTTATCAAAATCAATCTTAAAGAGGCAACAACTCGCATTAGGTTTTTTTTTTTTTTTGCATGAATCTATAATTTCACTAGCAATAAGGAAACCATCTAAGATTTATCACCTTGCAATGAAGGTTGTTTGGTTTGAGCTAATGACCGAATCCATAATAATCTTTGAACGATTAGCAAGAAGCTTAGTTACTATTTTGCAAAGACTATGTATCAAAGAGATTGGATGGAATTCCTCAACTTGACAAGCAGCTAATTTTTTGGCACTAGAGTGATAAAGGACCTCTTGATATCATCTGGCAATTTTTCAGTCAGATAGAAACTATTGATAAGCATCCAAATATCATCTTTGATGAATATCCAAGATTTCTTATAGAAGAAAAAATTGAAACCATCTAGTCTAGGGGATTTGGAGGAGCTATAGGACCACACAACATTGCATATCTCCTTCATTGCAAAAGGCTTCTCTAGATCAATATCTTCGATTAGAGATAACTGCCAAAATTCCATGCCATTAATGTATCCTGAAGCAAAGGGAGCTGTATTGAAATGTCTAGAAAAGTGGTCATAGAAAGCATTAGAAATGGAGGCTTGATCTTGCAATGTCTATGAACTAGAAATAATTTTTGGTATGAAGTTACGCCTTAACCTGCTTGAAGCATGTATGTGAAAGAACATGGTGTTCCTATCCCCCAACTTACACTAGGTGATTATAGATTTCTACTCCATAAGGACTCAAGCTACTTTGAATAATAATAATAATATTGATGTTTTAAGGTAGATACAGGTTCACTTTCTTGGAAATTAAGAGATCAATCATTTGAAATAATATCAAGTTTATGAATCTCATATTCAAGGGCATTGATAGAAGTATTTAGATTCCCATATGTTTCCCGATTCTAAGTAGTTAAGAAATTTTTGGGCTTGCAAAATTTTATGGATAGAGGCAAGAATTGCGGCAAAGAGACCCATAATTGATGCACCAAAGAATTAAAGTTTGGGGCTTATGGTTAAAGAGAGTACGGTTAATCCAAGAAGAGGTTAAAGAGATGCTTCCGAAGTATGAAACAACCAAATTTCATAAAGCTAGACTTAGAAGGGAGATTGAAGTTACACCATATCAATGAAGGGCGTAATCTCATTTAACTGTTTCCCTCTAACTAATGAGAAATTTTTAAGTAGACTCAATCTTTAATCATGTATCACGATTTCCTTCATTCTATGTTTATATCACAAACTTTATAATTTGATTTAAGATCAAATCTATCCATAGCTAAAATAAACATGAAATAAATGAAAAATGCCTTTAATTTTGTTCACAATAAATTTGTACAACACTTGCTAAAAGTGATTGTTTTTAGAACACCTTCCTAACAATCTCCCACTTGCACTAAAGCAAATTGCCTTTATATTTAATACCATAGGTAAGTATAGGAGAATTGTACTTTTTTTTTTTTGGGGTAATGGCTTAGTGAGTGGATTAGCTATATATGTTCTAATCAGTGAGCACTCTTTCTATCTTTATATCACCTCTACCTATAATCTCTCTAATCATATGGTAGCATCTGAGTACATATTTGGATTTTTTATGAGATTATAGTTCCTTTTCTTGCATAATGGCTCCATTGTTGTCATAATACAACTGTATCAAATCAATAATGCTCCTAGTTCCATAATAAATTTCTTTATACAAATAGCTTCCTTGGCTACCTTGGAAGTTGCGATATACTCTACTTCAGTTGTGGAATCGGCAGTCGTCTCTTATTTGGAACTCTTTCAACCGACTACTCTATCATTCAATGTGAATATGTATCCCCATTGGGATTTTGAGTCATCTCTATCAGTTTGGAAGCTAGCATCGACATACCCACTTACTTCAAGCTCTCCATCTCCATAAACAAAGAATACATCCTTAGTCTTTTTCAAATACTTAAGGATATTCTTGATAGCCACCTAATGACCCTTACCATGGTCTAATTGGTATTTGTTCATGACACTCAAAGCATATGATATATCAGACCTCGTACATATCATAGCATACACGGTTGATCCTATAACTGAAGCATATAGGATCATACTCATGCGTGTCCTTCCATCTTGTGTCTATAGACACATATACTTTAGGAGGGTAATCCCATAAGTCATAGAAATGAATCCTTTCTTCGATTGCTTCATGCTAAACTTCTTTAGCATGTTGTCTATGTATGTAGACTAAGAAAGACCAAGCGACCTTTTAGATCTATCCCTATAGATCTTTATCCCTAAAATGTAGGTCGCTTCTTTAAGGTCTTTTATGGAGAAATTCTTAGAAAGTCAAAATTTTATAGATTGAAGGACTGAGATGTCATTCCCCATAAATAGTATGTCATCTATATATAGTATATGAAAAACGACTGCACTCCTACTAACCTTCTTGTATACAGGCTCATTCGGATATTATGAGAAATCAAACTCTTTGATTGTCTCATCAAAACGGATATTCCAACTCTGGGATGCTTGCTTAATTCCATAAATGGATTTCTAAAGATTGCACATCTTTTCTCCATCTTTAGATGTGAAGCCTTCTAACTATGTCATGTACACGTCCTCAAATAAGTTTCCATTTAGGAAAGTTGTCATCACATCTACGTACCAAATCTCATAGTCATAATGAGTGGCAATGCCTGGGAGTATCATAATCCATTTAAGTGTAGCTACTGGACTAAAATTATTATCACTATCAATTCCTTGTCTTTGACCATAGCCTTTAACCACTAGCCTTTCTTTATAGGTAACGACATTACCCTTCATCTCAGTGTTCTTCTTAAAGACTCATTTGCAACCTATTGCTCTTATTCGTCGAGTTGGTCAACTAAGGTCCATACCCGGTTTTCATACATGGAATCCATTTCTGACTTCATGGCCTTTAGCCATCTCTCAGATTCTGAACTATTCAGAACTTCTTTGTAGGTAGTGGACTCATCATCCTCTATGAGCATAATGTCATTTTGTTCGCCAATGAGAACATATCTTATTGGAGCAGAACGCACCCTATAAGAGCCATGAAATTATTGTGCTTGAAAAGATTCAGTTGCTACTTCATCTATATAAGTAATAGGCTTGGGTTCAGGTTGTTGATTTGCACTGCTTGAGCATCTTGAACTTCATCAAGTTCAATCTTGCTCTCACTGTCTCATCTTAAAATAAACTTTTTCTTTAAGAAGACATCATGTTTTGAAACAAAAACTTTTTGTTCCGAAGTGTGGTAGAATTAATAGCCAATTGTTTCTTTAAGATATCCTACAAATAGACACTTGTTAGATTTAACTTTTAGTTTACTTGGCACAATCCGCTTCACATAAGTCGGACAACCCCATACCTTTATGTGAGAAAGGAAAGGTTTCTTATTAGTCCATATCTCATATGGAGTAGCATCAATTGACTTTGATGAGACTCTGTTTAGAATATAAATAGCAGTCTCAAGTGCATAACACCAAAAGGATCTAGGTAGATCCACTAAGCCCATCATCGACCTCACCATGTCTAGTAAGGTTCGATTTCCCCTTTCAGCCATACCATTGTATTGTGGCATGTAAGGTGGAGTCCATTGGAACAATATGCCATCATCCCTAAGATAATCAAGAAACTCTTGGCTTAAGTATTCACCACTTCAATTTGATTTAAGTCTTTTGATACTTTTGCCAAGTTGTTTTTCTACTTCATTTCTAAATTCTTTGAACTTTTCAAATGCTCAAATTTGTATCTCATACGATACATATAATCATATCGTGAGTAATCATCAATAAAGGTAATGAAGTATATGAAACCACCTCTAGCATGTATGGATATTGGACCACATACATCTTAACGTATTAGGTCTAATGGCCAATTAGCATTTTCACCCTTTCCTTTAATGGATAATTTTGTCATCTTGCCTAATAAGTAAGATTCACATGTGTCATGAGATTCATGGACCCTAAGCTACCATTCTTGTGTAGCTTAGTCATACACCTCTCACTTATATAGCCAATGCGACAATGCTATAAATAAGATGATTTCAAATTATCTTGTTTTTGCCTTTTATTCTCATTAAAATTCAAAATTGGATTAGACATATCTAATCAGTATATTCCATTGCATAATGTATTACTTGCATAAAGAATATCATTCAACATAATAGAACAACTATTGTTACTAAAAGTCAAATGAAATACATTCTTATTCAAATAAGAAACCGAAATAATATTCTTAGTCAAAACAGGTACATAAAAACAATTATCTAAATTTAAAATAAGTCTACTAATGAATGTTAATACATAGGTTCCTACAGCTAATGTAGCAACCCTTGCTACATTTTCAACTCGCATATGTGACTCTCTTTTGTTGAGTTACCTATTATTCCTTAGGCCCTAAATATCAGTATAAATGTGTGACTCACATTCGGTATCTAATACCCATATATTATTATTGAAATAGTATTAACTTTAGTGACATAAATAGCTGAAGTAGATGGAACATCAAATGCCTTCTTTTTTAAGGACTCTAAGTAGGTTTTGCAATTCCTCTTCCAATAGTTGTCCTTGCCATAATGGAAGTAAGTCCCTTTTGGGGTAGTCTCTTTGCCCTTCTTCTTAACTATACCTCCCTTAGGCTTTATGAACTTCTTCTTCTTAGAACTAGAAGAGTCTGCCAGCATCACAACCTTACTCTCTTTCTTAACAAAAGGCTCAGCTGTCTTAAATAAATTAATAAGCTCGGGTATTATGGATGAAATCTTGTTCATCCTACAGTTAAGCACACAACTATATGGCAAGCTAGTGAGAATTAAGTCCTTAATTCGTGGTCCATTACAAAGCCTAAGGCATCCAATCTCTCAATGTACCTATTCATCTTTAGTGTATGTTACACTAAAGATGTTCCATCAACCATCTTGGAGCGAAAGAGTAGCTTAGAGATCTCGAACCTTTTGAATCGGGCTTACTCATCAAAAAGCTTCCTTAGATGAAAGACTATGGTATTGCCATCCATAGCCTCATGCTGTGTTTGAAGCTTAGGTGACATAGATGAGAGCATAATATAGTCTGCCAACTCTCTATTTGTTCATCAGTAGTGGCATCATCACTAGATGGATAGGGAAGCAGCACATCTAGGACATAGGTTGTTTTGTTAGCTTTGAGAACTATTCTCAAATTCCTAAGCTAGTCCAAGAAGTTCAGACTAGTCAACTTATTCGAATCCAATATTGATCATGAAGACATAATGATGATTCTAGCAACCTTGATATAACAGAGATCATGTTAGAAAATGTATATGAAATGATGATGAGTATTATTATTATTATTATTATTATTATTATTATTATTACTATTTTATTACGAATCCCATAGCCCTTACTATGAATCTGAGAGAACCTATTTGGAAGTACTCCTAGTGTGTTGATATCCAATATCTCTAAGAATGACTTTGGATTTGCCCAACAATCCACCTTAGGTCAATTGGTAAGTATCTGATTCATTCCAATTGCATTTTTTATGCAACTATCGATCTAGTGACATCAACTATTGATATTTGCACACTTATTAGGTTATCAACTCTTGATGCATGCACATCTCATGTATAGTTACCCAACTTCATCTCTATCCACATTAACCTTGGGTGTGCCTAACAAGCTAATGCGTCTAGTTAAACCTGGCCCATTAACCATGAAATCTAATTTCAATGATTCAAATATATTCTTATAGAGCAAGGTTAGGTTTGTGCAACAATCCTAACTCTAAAAGAACTCTCACTATAGCCATATTAATGGAAGATGTAAGCTTTAATGTTGTTAAGTGAGGGATTTTTGTTAATTATGTCTCATCATTTAATTTTTTTTGCATGCATTTATACATTCATTAATCACAAGAATATATAAAGATAGTTATATTAACTATATGGTATGATTATGGACATTCTAATATCAAAATAACATCATAATTATCACATAAATATGATTCAAAGGTGCTACAACCGAAAGTAAACCATATAAAGATTCACAAACAAAGCAGTCATATATGTTTTGTCACTTGTTTGTAAAATTAATTAAAATAATTTTTAATCAAATTTTGGAGCTATCTAGAAGTTAAAACATATTCTTAACATGTTAAAATAATTTTCTTATATTCATAGTACAAAAACATATCAAACAAGCTCATGGAAGGACTCATAAAATATCATTAGGTCATTAAAAAACTAGTTTTTGGTAATTTTGATCATAAATTCGAATTTAACCATATGAATCACATTCAAACCATTTTTTAATCATAATTATCATCCTTAATCATCTCACGGTCAAATGATAAAAGAAATAAATTAAAAACGAATTTAATAATCAAAATTCAATTTTTCAAACCTTGGAACCCAAATTTGCCTATTTTGCACAATCTAATTGCATCTTCATTTATTATTAATTTTGATGGGCATAAGGAGGCTTTGATACCCATTTTGGATTTGATCATGTATCACATGTAGAAAAAGCTGCGAAATTAAAATTTTTAAAACCCAAAACCATAGAATCAACTAATGCCATCAACACTAATTAGCCATATAAGGTTGAAGATGATTACCTTTGCAATCTTATACTTGATTTTTTAATTTTCTACTTGACACGTTGTTGCAAACGACAACAAAGGTTGGATTGCCTCTGATGAAGTCCATACGAAGAGGTAAGAAGGAAACCTTAAGGGAGATTACTTGGTTGATCACTTTTGTGCTAGCATAGTTTAGAAGATGGAAACCATTCCAAATGTTGAATTGTCGGTGGAGTTATCAGGGTTTCTCTTTGATTATATGTGATTTCTTATCTTTGCAGCCCAACTATATTCCTCTCAATTCAAAGCTTAGAAATCTACAGATTTTTCTATCTAGGTGGAATAAAGAATTTTATGGTAATTTCAACCAAAGGCTTGCCTCTCTTGAAAGGGATATCTAGTCCCTAGATTACTTAGCTGATTCTCGTCCACTTAACCCCTACGAGATTGAAAGGTTAGCCACTTTCCATTTCAAGAACAATTTGGTTTACAAGCAAATAGAATCTATATGGAGGCAAAAATCAAGGGTATCTTGTTGTAAATCGGGAGATTTGAATACAAAGTTCTTTCATGTTCATGCATCAAGCAGATTGCAGCGAAATTCTATTCATAAAATTTTCATAATGGCAAGACTCTTCATGACAAAGGCTTTATTTCAGAAACTTTTTAGACACATTTTTCAGATAGATTTAATAAAAACCTATTAGTTTCTACATCTGTCAAAAACTTAGGGTTACACTGCCTTTCTTCAATGTAGCAATCTAACTTAGAAAAGGCTTTTACTTTGGAAGAATTAAATAGTACAATTTGGTCTTGTGACTCATCTAAGGCTCTAAGCCCAGATGGAGTTAACTTTTTATTTTTATAAGAAATCATGGGATTTTATTAGACATGACCTTTGGAAGCATGTAAATGACTTTTATAATATAGGTCGTCTGCCTGATCGTATAAAACACTCCTTTATCACCCTAGTTCCTAAAAAGGATGGTGCTTCTCATGTTGAGGACTTCAAACCAATTTTTCTCAACCATGGCTTCTGTAACATATTGCTAAGCTTCTTGCTAATCGGCTTAGGCAGATGGATTCTATTATTGGTCCTAATCAGTCATCATTTTTGGCAGGTCATCAAATTTTGGATAATTTCCTAATTGCTAATGAAGTTATTCATTCCTGCAAGTCATCTAATACGAGTTGTGCTCTCTTTAAAATTGATTTTGAAAAAGCATTTGACACCATCAAATGGGATTATCTCCTTAGTGTTATGATTAACATAGGATTTGGGTTTCGATGGTACAATTGGATTACGGAGTGTTTTGCCAACTCTAAATCTTCAGTCTTAGTGAATGGAATGCCATCGAAGGAATTTCAGATTTTTAATAGTGTCAAGCAGAGGTGCCCTCTCTCCCCTTTCTTGTTTATTTTCTTTGCAGTTTAGAGATTGGCTTTTAGAAATATTCTCTTTAGGTCGTCTCTCTATCATGGTTAATGATGATTTGAAAGGTTATTTCTCATGCTTAAGAGGAGTTCAATAGGGAGATCCACTATTTCCTATTCTCTTCTGTTTGGTACAAGATTTTTTAAGCAAATAGTTGATGTAGCTAGCACAAACTGGCAATCTAGAGCTGATGACTTATTCTAAAGGAGTTTTATTCCCAACTCACTATTTATTTGCAGATGGCGTACTTATTCTTGCAAAAGCCATAATCTCTAACATTAAACTTATCTCTCATGTTTTTGATGTTTATGGATCTATGTCAAGGAGGTTAATTGGGAGAAATCTAATATTTTTTTTGGCAATAGAATCACTCAAAGATGGGCGCATCACATGAAGGAAATTTTGGGGATTAGGATTAGCCAACTTCCATTCACTTACCTTGGAGTTCCTTTGTTTGCTAGATCGGCAAAGAAAAAGTGGTAACAGCCAATAGTAGATAAAATTATTAGCAAATTCAAGACTTGGAAGGGTACTAGTCTTTCAATGGTGGGCAGGCTGACTTTAATTAATTAAGTGATTTTGAGTTCCTTCATTCATACATTCACAATATACAAGTGGCCTAAATCATTACAGAAGAAGATGAAGAGATGTATCAGAAATTTCCTTTAGACAGCAATATAGAGGAAAAAAAGCTGGTCACAATTCCTTGGAAACATTATTGCATGCTGAGAAATTTGGTGGACTAGGAGTTAAATGTCTTAAAGAGCTAAATTATGCTCTACTTAGCAAATTAACATGGTCTTTTCTAGATAATAGATCATGCCTTCTCAATCTCTTGAGAACACATTTTCTAATAGAAGGCATTCCAAAATCGTCACTATTATCTTCAACTATTTGGAGTTCGATAAAAAGTTGCTATAAGGACTGGCGAATTTCTATTCAATAGTTCATTGGGAAGAATTCCAAGTTGGAATTTTGCATGGATGAATGGTTGCAACCCATAGTAGCAAACCAAATGTCGATACCACTGGCTGATCAAGTGCATTTAGTCATTGAAGTAACTGATTTTCATCAAAATGGTAGTTGGGCTTTACCATAATCTATTCCGATGGCTATTCAGGATGAAATCTGAAATATTGATTTACTTTGTGACTATGAAGATGCATGTATTTGGCAACCAGCAACTAATGGGCAATATTTAGTTGAATTGATGATGAATCATAGATTAAACGTGAATTTATATGAAGTAGACAGAATTGCGCAATTTTACTAGAAAGATTTTCTTCTGCCTTCAAGATCCATTTTAGTTTGGAGAGCTTATAGAGGTTATTTGCCAACACACGATAATTTTAAGAAGAAGGGAATACTTATTGTATCTAGGTGTAGCTTTTGCAATCTGCAAGAAGAAACAATGGACCATATTTTTCTCTCCTATAGGTTTGTCCAAGAAATATGGAAGGCTATCTCAAAGTTTTTTCAGTGAAACTTAACCTTGAATGGCACTCTTATAGATATGTTAGATAGTGCTTCTAAGGATAGAATGAGCACCCAGGTTAGTGCTTTTTGGGTTTCTACCATTATGAATGTAATTTGGTTCATTTGGCGCTTAAGGAATTTAATGATCTTCGAGAATACACAGGTAAATATTTGTTCAACTCTATGGACTATTTGGCATCTTGTGAAAGAATGTCATTATTTTAAAATAGATACAATGTACAATTCTATGGAAGAGCTACAAGCACTTAAGCATTTAATGGTCCAAAGGCATCCATTGAAGGGTTTTGAGTATGTATCACATACATATTACGTAGCGGAAAATAAAAATTTTCAAAACCCGAATCAAAGGATTATACATGTTCCAATTAAAACTAATTTAACCAAAGAAAATTCAAAATTTATACCTTTACAATTTCTTGATTTTTCTTCAACTTCTCACCTTGTTAAGTTGTAGCAAACCACAACAATTCAATCTTGGATTGTCTCTAACAATATACCATTGCTAGCACTTTGAGGCATGTTTATATGAGAAGAAAATTAAACTCTTTAATTTTCTTGTTGTCTCCAAAAAATTTTCTTCTCCCAAAAATTTTTCCTTGTCTATTTTCTGTCTTTTGGGATCCTTTAGATCCAAAACAAAATCAGAAACATAGATCAAAATTGAAGAAGAATTTGAAGAGGCATGAATAGTGCCGTGGCCATTTTGGCCAATTTATAGGGTGATTGGCGTGTTGCTGCGCGCTAGCACGCAGTAGCCCGCCTGGGCCCGCTGGGCAGGCTTGCTAGGCACGCGGGCCACATGGGCCCGTCAACCCCCTGAGTGATTTTTTCCCGCGATCTTATCGCGAACCGACTCAAAGTAATTTTTTCATATTTTGGATCTTATCCTAAGCCATTTTGCTCATTCTTTACATCTCCAAAGCGTGTGACCTATTAGGTTCCCGGTAATGTTGACCACTTAAATTATCAAATAATTTAAGTAAATCATGAGCGGTATCTAGCAACACATCATGATCCCCAATTGATCGGAAAGTCAGTGATTTGACTATGAACCTTTCCATAGATAACAATATGTGCAACTCTTCCTTTCACCATTCTATACCCCACTCAGTTCAGAGCATGGATTATGTGTCAGCTCCCGCTAGACTCACTACATCATACCTAGCCCAAGTGATTTTAGATCTTGTCACTGAGACTCATTACTCAATTAGACATGTCATTGAAGACCATCTTCATGACAGTTCCACTCTGGC
>CATIWF010202607.1:0-11261 GCA_949630135.1 Balakata baccata
AGTCTTTTGGTTTTGTTTGTCTGTAGCAAGTCCTTGGCTAATGATCTCTGCAAAACCTGTCCAGCAGCTTTGCTTCAGCTGATTCACTCTTCGGGCGGTTTTCTGTTCTTTTTGCCTCCTTTACTGTGTCACAAATCATTCTTAGCTAGAACTTGTTGACCTGAAAAATTTCAGCTCATGTAAATGAGGGGAAAGAAGAAATAGATTGGAAACAATATGCAGCAGAAACGTAAATGAGGGGAAAGAAGAAATAGATTAGAAACAATATGCAGCAGAAACATACATATGTGATTTATGGATTGTGTTTCTTTCCCCTATTATTTGGAGTCATCAATATGTAATGTTACTTTAGCAAGATCATAGTGATTGCAGGAAAGGTGATGGAGAACTTGTTGAGACTAGGAGACCTTTGAATTCCATCCTAAAGCAATCGTTCTCCACTCTCCAATCATGTGGAAAATAGCCCCCCTAGTGAACATGGCTCTGCCACTGGTCTCCAATCATGTGGAAAAGCAAAGAACTTTGTGAATAATGGGACTCCTAATTGATGCTTTTTTTTTTCTTTATCGAGTCTTCTTTACTTATGAATTTAAATAAATAACCTTTCATAAGATCTAATCTTTGTATTTTGCAGTGAGGCTAGTCTGCTAAAAAGAGACGCCCAATTATGCTTCATTGCCAGAGCTCTGTCCAGGAAACTCACTACCACATTCTATCTGTAAAAGAAGATGCAAGCTATGAAGAAATCCGAACAAGCTACAGACTAGCCATTCTTAATTATCATCCTGATAAGCTGCAAAACACAGATCAAATTGAGTTAGGAGATAAGTTTTTGAAGGTACAGAAGGCTTGGGAAATCCTTGGCAACTCAAGGTCTCGTGCCATTTATGATAGTGAGCTACGAGCATTGAGAAAAGATACAGTAGCTGCAGAAGATGTCCGTTTGGAAGACATGATGACTGAAGATGGAGGGGAAATCTTGGAACTGTTTTACCAGTGCCGTTGCGGTGATTATTTCTCTGTTGATTCTGTGGAGTTGGAAAAAATGGGATATACATTGTTGAGGGATGAAAATATGATCAGTTTTGAAACAGGAGATGCTTCACCTGCATCAGTTGTTCTTCCTTGTGGTACTTGTTCATTACAAGTTCGTCTATTAATTGATACAGATCTTAAGGTTCCAATCAATGTTAGTTCTTAATCTGTAAGATTTTGAGATAATCTCAATCTTCATAGCCTTAAATAAGATCCCAAGAGTTATTTTTTGCTCTAATTTTTCTTGCGGCTATACTAGTAAACCTTTGATGGAGGTTGACCTTGTCGGGCTGGGCTTAACGGTAAGCATGGAAAAGCCCTTGTCTTCGTGTGGGTTACTTCCATGGCTCCGAGAAAATAATTTTATAAATTAATATTACGCATTCAATGAAAAATTAGTTGATCGATACAGATTTCCGCAACCTAGCAGAGGGAAGCCTAAAATCTTTCATTTTTATTCTTACTTGGTTCGCATAAAATCAGCGGCAACCGCAAAAGCTTCGGCAGCGGCATCAAGGTACGCACTTTCAGGTAAGGGCTTCTTCTCTTTCTCCCCCGTTTCTTGTTGTTGATGCTAACGAAGAAAATCGACACAAGCTATTCTGTGAGCAATTGGCCTCGATCTGAGACCGATCTTCTCCTTATTGCTGGCATTATATTCGGATTATTATATTTACTGGGAGTAGTTATTTTTCTTCGTAGATTGTTCTTATTTGCAATGATTAGTAGATTAGACTTTGAATTGGGTAGGTTGAACTCGGCAGTAATTATATCGTCAAGTGATTGTCAATAACTTAATTAATCATGCCGCAAATCTTAATTTCGTAGTCACACAAGCGATATTCCGCTTTGGAGGAAGATGGGCTCTGAGGAAGGAAAAGGAAGTAGTCGCTGGAGTGTTTTTGATGGAATCAAAACAATCCCATCAACTCCAGAAGCTCTTATGGCAGAAATTGACTCAGCCATTACTAAATTGGAATACGCTCGTGCCACTGTACTGCTTGACCCTCCATCTCCTTCCCAATTTAAGGTTAGGAGCCCCAGTGTGAGTCCTGCTCATCAGTATGATGCCCGAATGGCGGATGAGGCTTATAGGGCTGGGTGTGCTGCATTAGCTGCTGGGAAGCTTGATGAGGCTCTTCACTTTTTGAATATTTCTCTCTCAAAATGTCCTCCTGATAAGACATCTGCTGTTGCCAAACTTCAGTCTCTAATTTCTCTTACCTCACAACAACTCCAGAAGTTGCCCAGTTTAACTTAATTTTGGTATGCTTAGTCCTTTACTTGTTTATATTAGTTTTAGTTGATGATTACCTAATTCAGTTCATATCATTCTTTGAACTATATATAGCGAAGAAGAAATAAATAATCTGTGTTTCTAATTCTTCAGTTAACTGTTTGAGATTTATCATGCTAAATGTTCATGGTCTTGGCACACAAATTTCTAGCTGCTGCTTAGTTCTTATTGACCTGCAAGGAGTGGATTTCCTCTGTAAAGGGTAGGGCAATCACATGGATTGAATCTAGGTTGTATCATATTAAATTCATTATGGTATGTACTAAGAATGCCTTAGATGCAAATTGAACCATAGATCTATTCGAGGGGAGTGCATCCAAGAAGAACATTCAGTTTATCTTCTCCTAATTTAAGAGGTTTGTTGCCGTTCTGAACTAGTTGTCCCTGCATTTTTGTTAAATAAGGTGTGGAATTTTTCTTAGAACCAACATTAACTTTTTATTCCTAGACTTTTTGAAAATGAGATAAACTCTGTTTGGAAATAATCACGATAGGTGCTACATCTAGCTTATAGAGTTTGAGGATCAGTTAATATGAACTGTATTTTGGACAGTGAAATGCAAGAAAAATGCCATATTTACACCTGTTCCTTCACAGACATCCTGTAGAAAAATTTTCTTGCTAAGCTATTGCTGTATGGCACTTTGCTTCAACTTTTGTCTTAGAGATCAACCCAATTACCTCTGTCGTGCTAATTTGTTTTTCAACTTTTGGTTTTGTTGAGCTGTGTGTGACAAACTAATGGACTCAGATGACCTTTTTCTGTAGTTTGTGTGGATGAAAGTTGTTATGATTGAGGCTTGCCTGCTTGGTAGGATTCACTTTCTCTAGTTTGAAATAATATCTGAAAGGCTGAAGTAGAAGCTATTTGAGCAGTTAGACCCAAATTAGGTTCTTAATTTCTATATTGATCAATCTTAGCGTAAACATTTTTATGATATTTTTACATAAAAAGTTTTAGCATTTAATGTTAAGATGGTGCAAAAACTTTGTGCCTGATTTCGTAAGAGGGATGTGTGAAGGCAGTAGGAATGAGCGGACACGTAAAGTGAAAATAATAAGATGCATAAAATCAGTGGAATATTGTTGAGAAACAAGAAAGGAAACCATCATTTATGTTCGATGAAAATGATGTAAAAGCAGAAACAAGAAAATATTTATTTTCCTGTAATTCTTTCAACGTGTGAAAATATTAACTTACTAATAAAAGCGTAAATACAAAAGGTAATTTCCTTTCTCCATTTTCTCCAACATGAGAAGCTAAGGGGAATACTAAATGCATCTTGTTGGAAAGTGCATTGTCCTGTGGTTGATGCTTCCCGTTTCACAAAATGGTGGAAAGTTACTTCTGTTCTCATTTTCCTTGCCGCATCTTCGTTGTCTCTCACACTTTCTAGTTTTAAATTTTTAATGAGGCAATTGTACATAGTTATTTTCTGCTATCATCAATTATGCTAACTGCTAAGATTAGAATAGTGCATTTTCGTTGTTAACTTAATTAGCAGTTGCAGAAGCTTACTGTCTGATTTTTTTTCCTTAATATCCTGTTTAATTACATGGTATATTCTGCAGGGCTTTGTCCTACAAAAGGAAAAAGTAGGCGATTCAGCATTTATTGAGTCTCAAAAGATGGGTGCAACCGTTCAAACATTATTGGTGCAGTTTGAGACGTGATTTGCTGACTTTTTTACTCGGTGGTTTGGGCATCAAGATCATCTGACTGTGAATTGACTGATACTGATCCAAATCTAGAAGATTAATTAAGATTTGTAATTTGACTGTAGAGAAAACACCCCTCAATAACTGGGAACAATTTCTGTTTCTTGCATACTTGTCATTTTGTCCTAAATAACAGCTTTCGTTTGGGATTAGCAGTGGAATATAATTTTCTTTCTTGCTTGATGGTCCAATTATACATTCAAGGATTGTTTTCAACTTGATAGTTGGGCAGGAATAGTTATCATCAATGATTATGAAATTTTACCTTAATCACTTATACTAGATATATCATTATTAATTATTTTTCTTACAGATTTTTCTGGAAGCAACCTGATGGAAGAATCTTTCCTAATAGAGCTTTCGGTTTTATCCTTGGAGGATGTTTTGGCATTAACATCATTTCTGCTAATTCCACTGACTTCTTTTCCTCTATATTGACTGCTGAAACAAGTTGTTAACAGATGTATATATATCCATTGTAGAAGCTGAAGGTTACTTGGACTATGCTTGGTGTAAACAAATTCTACAAAATTAGTGAAATTTATTTGTAAAATATTTTTTAAATTTTAATTTTAAAAATTCATGAAGAGTTATTGTAAAATATTATATAAACAAAATAATTATTAATCTATTCATATGAATTTTTTTGTTTGGTGTTCAGATTTAATCTGAAGCGTGTCCAGTATTACTTCAAAGGTCGGCAAATAGTTATATATTCAGGATTCGAATTCAATATCTCTAATTTAATTAGAAAAATTTCCTATGTAAAATATCAAATTGTTTGAGAAACCTTATATATCATAGGAAATTAGTGAACGATACTGCTTATTCATACTTTATTGAGTTATTGATATGAAATTTTAGTATTAGTTGAATATTCATAAATGAAGTGGTTGGCATGATAAACATTATTTTCCTAATTTCTTTCGACCCACAATAGCTTACTAGAAAGTACCCTTAATAAATTCTAGGACGGTGCATCCTTCTTAACTTCTTATCAGATAAACGACATTAATTTAGATGGTTGGGTGTCATGTCTTAAGTTCCCCATAACTTGAGCTTCAAGTGATATTTGAAAACGAGACGAAATCATAATAATCTTTTAGAATGTGAATTGCATTTTGCCAATCACAGGAAATTTTCACCAACAAATTTGCATCTGACGGTAGAGGATTTTTTAGGATCGCTTGTTAATATTTCTCCTTTTTTTTCTTTGAAAAAAATTTTTAAAAAAAAAAGGAGCTTTGTCTTTACCCCAAAGTATAGAAAATGCCTGTATTTTCAATAAGCTGCAATGCCACTATCACAAAAACAAAGGTCAATTTAGATATCAACTCAGACTGTGACTTGTGCTTGTTGGGTTCTGTATATAATATAATATAATACAATCTGTATATGAGCAAAATAACAAAAAAATTTCCGAATTCCACAAATTTACGCTTGTTGTTTACTGCAACAACATGGGTGTGTTTCATCATGAAGAGCCACCAAATCCTTCAAAGAGATGTAAGTTCTTCACTGCAACTTTGAAGGATGCGTTTTCCAATTGCAGTACCTGTAGACGAATTTCAATTTCAAGCCCTGAGGAGGAGAAACCAACGAGCGACATAGATGATGAACAAGAAGTAATCACCTTTTTAACATTGTTCATGTAATTAATATATGAATCTTTTCTTGTTTTACTCTTGTGTTTGGTTGTTGTTTGTTCAGGTTGTTGTGTCAGCAATTCGAAGCCGCGCCATGGAGAAGTCTAGGCAGAGAACCTTTGTTCTGACAGACAGCTTTTCATGGGTATACTCTCCAAGAACCGGGGAATTGTTCTTGGCTCCGAAAATTGTACAGCAAAAGGATCACGATGAAAATGATGATGAAGATGATGAAAATGAGGAATTCGTTTCTGTTGGGAGTTGCTTCTCTTGCTGTTCAAGTGGGTTGAGCAAGGAAGCTTTTGTTTCTGTGAGGACAAACTTGTCTCGCTGCACAAGCTTGAGTGAGGTTTTAGAGTTTCAGGATTTCTGGAGGCGAAGATCAATATTTGAAGATTTCTGCCACTGTGAAGGATGGCCATTTGGTCTGTGCAGGAAAGCTGTGTTGCTTCCTCCTCTGCCCAAATCTCCTTCTGAATCTTGGTCTTGGAGTAAAGGCAGTAGACTTGTTAAAATGGGTTCAATTCAAACTCGCCTTTAGTGAATTAATATTGTAATATTATAAAAAGAATTTCATGATCGCCATTCTAATCATAAGCAAAACTGAGCAATGTATCTTCATCTTGTTGAGATTGTCATTTTAATTTAAATAAAAACTTCCAAATTCGAAACTAATTATTAAGGTTAGACATACAAACTCTTAGTAATGTTTGAGAAACTCAGAAATGTTTTTGTCAGTTATTCCTAAGGTGGTTGTATTGAGCAATTTATGTTTTATGTAAATAAATAGAACGTGATTTTGTGAAAAGATAATTCTAAGTTTCTAACAATGATTAAACCCCATTATCAACAAAAGACATAAAATAGGATAACGTTTCATTCTCCTCTCGCATTATTTTGGTTGGGAGAACAAGAATATGTAAATTTTATTGCGGGGGAAAGGTTTTCCCGGAGACAAAACATCAACCTGTATCCAACTATTCAAAAACATGCCTCAAAGCATAAAATGTTAACAGGTACATGGAACTCTTCCGAGAATGTGCCATTAAGCTCTGTGCTCCACATAAGAACCTGCAAGTCCAGAAGTGCCAAGTACGGTAACCTGCAGAAAAGAACAACATATATTGAAATTCAATTATGATCTTCCCAACATCACTGCAAATGAACAAATGGAAAGCTTGAGGTTGAAGCACGTCCTTTGTATGGTCATCTATCCTTAAGTCTAGGGCATAGTTACCTGGAACGCCCAACTCCTATCCGTTCCACAAAGTGGAACGTGTGTTCCAAGCGTGTAATATTTTTGTTCCAGATCACTAGTTTCAGCAATCCAAACTTATTGCACCTTTTATTTCTTTTTTTCAGTTTTTTCCCCTTTAATGATAGCTCCAAACCTTCAAGGTGCAATATTGGGATTTCTAATATGTAAGTGACTGACAGGCAGAGCAATTGATTTTTAAATTCCTAAAGGAGTCTTTATAATTATAAATAGTAAATAGAAATGAATATTTATTGGAAATATAATAGAAATAAATCAACTCTACCTCAACAATTATAAACCTAATTACTCCAAAAACCTCTACTAATATATTACACTTTGCACTTACGTTTTGCTACTTATGGACTTATGTTTCATAATCTTTATTTTCTACTAAAAACTATGGTTTGATCTGTATGCATAGCGATCCAGTCCTAAGCGAATTTCATTCCTAAGAAGTGAATTCACTATGCCAGCCCCTCCATACTAAACATCGGGAAAAGTCTTGTACCATGTACCCTACCACGTATGGAATCATACGGTTCCTAAGTAACTATGGTCTGGGTTTATTTTAAGTGGCCATATCATTAGGATGTCAGAAAATATACTGAATTTGTCAAACCAAAAAGAGATAGCCTGTTTCACATTTAACTATACCTGTTTTGCTCGTCACAAATTTGTTTACTACTTATATGGTCCCCTACATGATGCTTTTTGAATCACAACAGCTACTAGATCTTAGTACTACAATCTTGGATAAATCAAGCAGTAAATTCTGTAACAATTGAAACAAGTTTTAGTACCTTCCCCCACTCTGAACCAAGCCCACTGCATCTCATCTTCAAGTATATCATCTTTGCACCCAACTCTGTCTCTACTTTCTTCTTCAAATAAGCCTCGTCAGGTCCAAATGAATCCAGATAGGCAGAATATCGTTGAAAAACAATACGAAGTGCATTGCAGAATTCATTTGATAAAGGCTTCACATTCTACAGAAAAATTTCAACCATCAGACTGCAGGATTTGCCGAGGTAACAAAAAGAGAAACAGGTCATGACATCCAATGCAAATTACAATACCTCACCACTCTGTCCAATGCTGTCATCAAGTTCCATTTTTAAATTCATTAACATGTCACCAAATTCCTCTACTGCTTCGGCAGCACGGAAAACATTTTTCAAGATCTCTTGACCAGCTTTGTCATCAGTATTTTTTGACAATGCATTCTTCACATCGTATATGACTGCATTATGAAGCTCACCCCAACTGTCAGCCATCAAGTCCTTGAGAGCCCGTTCAATTTCAGGATCTTGTATGGCAGGCAAGTGAGTTACTTCCTCACTAAAATATCGTCTACTTCCAATCCCCATTGCAAAATGAGATCCATAACCTGTGCAAATTTTTCCCACAAGAAATAGATTCACAATGAGAGAGCATTCATGCAAAATTAATCAACCAGCACCCGTTCCAAGCTAATCCACTCTAGCTTTTTGGATGTTATTATAGACTTGAGTGTTGTAATTCAATAAAATAAAAAGGTCACATACACTGCAGCATTAGACTTATTACTTCCAGTGCTAACATAAGTTTGCCAATCCAATGATTGTCGAAATGACACTGATAACAAAATAGCTCAGAACATATTTACACAAAGTGATCACTCATAAAAATGAACCATTAGCATACATAAGCATATCAGAAGTTTCGTGCTCGCTGAAAAGTTGCGAATGCAGAATCAATTCCACTCTACCCACCTACATTAAATGCATAATAAACTCTCATAAGGTTGTTATCTGACACGAGTTTAGTTATTCTGGTGACAAGCAATTTGAAGCCCATGCTAACAGTACCAGATTCAGATTGTATAAATGAAAATTTTAATATTAAAAAAACCCTAATTTTAGATAGAAGAATTGAACATAATAGAATTCGATTAAAATGAAGGCATAGATTCATCAAGCAGTGAACGAATTTATAAACAAATTAAAGAATGTAAAGATACTGCGATAAGGATAGAGAAAAGAAAGGAGGAGGAAGAGTACCAGAAAGGACGCGACTGGAAGGGGCTGAAACGGACGGAGAACAGAGACTGAACACTGATCGGGAGAAAAAGTGATGGCGGAGCTGGTGGTGGGTAATAGCGACAGAACGTGAAGACCGGAAGCCAGCTGCGCGGCATATGGATCTCAATACTACCATCTTCTCCATTATTTCTAATCGCTGATTTCAGCAGAGGATCTTCTCTTCGACAACTGAAATAGAAAGCCGCGACTGCTGACTAGAAAGCGAAATTGATTAAAAAAAAAGAAAAAAGCAGTGACATAATGTCTACGTCATTGACACATCAGCAACATGTCATGGACAGTGCCACATCATCACCACGTCATTGCTACGTTAGCAGCACTTTTTTCTTTTGGAAGGAACTTCAAAATAGAATTACTGCAAATGAGAGAATAAAACATCGGTAGTAACAGGAGGAGCCATGGGAACCCACTCCGTGAGATTTGACAGAGAAGCAGATGCCCTTGCTAAATAATGGGCAACCTGATTAGCTGATCTCCTAACAAAAGAAACCCCAGAATAAGAATAATCTTGAAATAAATTTTACAATCAGCAACAATCTGTCCATAAGGAGCTAAAACATTATTTGTTGAGTTCATTGCATCATGGACTATTAAGAGGACATCTGTCTCGAGGATGACTCTTCGCATATTCCTATCCTTAAGCCAGCTAAGCACTTCCGTAAGCAAAGGGCTTTTGCTGTGGTGGAATCAACCATAGGGACGACGAAAGCCGTTTGACACCTAGCAGCCACAAAATATCCTCGATCATCACGAACAGCCCAGCCTAAACCAAGTTTATAGTACCTGCAAAGAGGGCAACATTAAGATTGCAAGTGAGAAAGCCAGGGGGAAGTCTTTTCCATTTATCTGGCCAAGAAGACTCTGTTTGTCTGTTATGACTTATCAACTGAGCTAATTGCCACATGATTCAGTAACCCAGCAGCATCGAAAACCAATTGGGATGCAGTTTTGCATTGAGACTTCCACACCATGCTATTCCTGTTATTCCAAAGGACCCAAAAGAGATAAGCCGCTGTTGCACATTCTGATCCAAGCCGTAATAAATGACACCACCAGCTACAAAAATCCCTCAAGTTATTTCCAAAGATTGCAACTGGATAGGAAAGCCAAACCTCAGCTGCTAAAGGACAATTAACCAGGGTATGAAGAATAGATTCTGCATAGCATTGACAAATAGGACAGACATTCACAATATCAACTCTTCTAAATCTCAAATTGTCCATCACTGGTAAAGAACAAGCTCTCCACACCAAGGATTTCATTTTAGGGGGAACATTCAAAACCCAGATACCACGCCACATGTGACATAAATCAGTATTAACAGGAGAATAATACCTTTGCATTAAAGCATTATAGGCACTCTTAACTGAGTAGTTGCCATTCCGTTCCAAGCTCCAATACCAGTCATCCCTGCTGCTGTTACGATTAAAAGGAATTGAAGCAATGAGCCTCTTATCCCTGTCACAAAAAATATCAAAGAGAATATCCATATCCCATTCCCTCCTGCCGTTGAGCATAAGAGAATTAACAGTAGCATCAGCCAAGCCTTCTGGTGCAAAATAGCCGACTAACCCATTCTGATTATCTGGCAACCAAGCATCCCGCCAAATATTTATCTCAGACCCGTCACCCACCCTTCGCCGAACCCATGATTTCACTAAGTATTGAGCTGCCATGATACTTGTCTATACATAACTAGGATTATTATAGGCCTTAGCCTCAAGAAAAGAGGTAGAAGAGAAATACCTTGCTTTGAAGATTCTTGAGACCAAAGATAGTGGCTGTGTGAGTATTCTCCATCCTTGTTTTCCCAGTAAAGCAAGGTTAAATTCATGCAGCCGTCTGAACCCCATACCACCATTGATCTTAGGCTGGCATAATCTAACCCAAGACATCCAATGGATCCCTATCCTGTGCATATCCAATGGTTTTATAAGATGATATAAGAAATACAATATAAATGGCACAAAATGTTAAAATATGTGACATGCGTCTCGCACGTGACACTGCACTGTCAGCGCCCCAAGCTAAATTGGGCCAGACCATGAATTATTGTTTGTCCATGTCTGTTATATATATATATTATGGGACCCATTTCAATTGCAAAGTCATCCAACTCTGTAGATTTTGAATTTAATAAAAACAATAAAAGAATCTTTTTATAACAATACATTACATCAACTTAAAGTTCTTATCAAAATTATCAAAACTCCTAAAAAATGTTA
>CATIWF010202673.1:0-32803 GCA_949630135.1 Balakata baccata
TATAAATATAATCAAATTAATCACAAAACAATCAAATTAATCAAACTAAAATACAAATTACACTATTATAAACTAAAACACAAATCATATAAACTATTATAAACTAAACTAATTCTAATCAATATAAAATATAAAAAGATAAATAAATAATTAAAAAAAAAACCAACCGAATATATAAACCTGGTGGAACTGTGGAAGGAAGATGACGAGGAGCAGCAGGCGACGAAGGCAACGAGCTTCAGGCGACTAGGGCGAGCGGCGAAGGAGCTACAAGGGATGGGGGCATGCGAGGAGGGAGGAACTGTTGCAGGGGTGGGTCGGACTGGGTAGTTTTAGGGTTTTTTTTTTTTTTAAACGGTGTCATTTCACTCTTTAAAGGGGGGGGGGAATTTTTTTTAAATGAAACGACGTCGTTTTTGTCAAAACGATGCCGTTTTATTTTTGGGACCCGTTTAAACTGGTAAAAACCGGCCGGGTCATTCAATTTCCAGTTCAACCGTCGAACTGGCCGGTTTTACACCTGGTCTGATACTTTATTACACAATAAGCACTAATCTGATCCTATATAAAATTTTATCATCAATAAAAATTACTTAGCCCCATATGTCTTGCACGTTGATTCACATATTTTCTAAACTCATCTGCAACATTTCTCATATGCATTTCATTAAATAGACGTATATTGCTTGGAGGACCACTCTCAGCTATTTCATGTAATGCATATTATATAAGTACACATATTATAATATAAATAGAATATATAGTTAATATATATATATATAATATATTTAAGATATAATAATATTATATTATAATAATAAATTTAATATTATAGATTATATATTTAATATATAATAATAATAATTTAAATAATATATATGTGTGTGTGTGTGTTATTTTAAAAGTGTTAAAAGGACAAAATTTACGACTTTTCTTCGAGCTTGCTCCTCAATGAAGATGGATCCACATGAGTGACTTCTAGCATTCTTGACATTACAATTCCTAGTCTAGTGCTCCCTCAGAGACTGGAATTATGGATCATTCCAACTCCACTACCAACTGTCCCACACCTCCTCTGAAATAAAAGGAGGTCATCCATTTCTCCTCCATTTATAGAGCATATCTCCATATCGTTTGGTAGCCAATTTTTTCCATGCCACTTTTATCATAGCAGTCATCATATCCTCCTAGGTAAAATATTTCTGTAACAAAAAAAAAAACACTTAGACAAAGCTATTAAAAATACATATTTTTTTATAAAAAAATCGAATAATCTCCAATATAATAAGCATAATCTAAAATTTTCTTACAAGTTTTTCAATAGATATTCACAATTCTAAAACAATTAAATTAATATCAATTATTTCACATTCACAATTGTATATGAATTTATACAAATCAAGAGATATTCATATTTTGGCCACTATTCAAAATGTTTGAATCAAAATTTTAATCAATTATATATTTCAATTATGATTACAATAAACCAAACTAATTTTATCTTTTCTTAGTTACAATATTAGAAATGAAAATTTAATATAACAGTATTTTACCTAAAGCTCCCCCTAGTACAAATCATATACCTCTTGCGGTACAGACTTCCACCTGTGGCCCTGTGGATGTAAATGCTCCTAAAATATACATAAAATTCTAGAAGCCACCTAATGCGACTCAAAAAATCTGCATTTTTATATAAATAAACTAGTAGTACAATCAAATAAGCACTTCCAATATATAATAAATTATAGTAGAGTATCTGATCGTTCACCAATGACTCTAACTTTCTTACGGCTGCAACTAGAACTGCTAATGGCAGCCTTAACTGATCTAGGAGTACAAGGTGAATGTGTATGTGACCCAAGAGAGCTATAAAATGGATATACGTCAACTCCTGCTCCTGTAGAATATGATGGCAAACTTATCCTCATGGATGTGTCTGCAGCTGCTGTGGCTAGGATAGCATATGAGAAAGGGGCTCCAGTTGCCGTGGCTGGGATAGCTGATGAGAAGGAAGCTCTAACTGAAGATGAGATACCTCCAACTATTGTGGCTAGATTACCTAATGATAAGGATGCTCCAGCTGAGGATGAAATGACTTTAGGTGAGGAAGAGGTGGATACAGGTACAGTGGATAGTGATGAAGTGCCCTTCGTAATGGCTCATCCTTATCCTTTTTCATATCTACTGCCTCTATTGGAGGCACCTCCACTAAGGTTGTCAGTCGCATGTTGTTAACATTATTACATATTTTAGCAAAATCCATACCATAAAAAAAATATATATATATATATATATATGAGAAATGTTTCCCTACACAGCTATAACTAACTCTATTCACTATTAGTTTCATTAACATCATCAAAATCAATTTCTTTTGAAGCATAGGAGCTTTCTGTTTGTAATTCAAGTTCATCTTCTTCTTATGTTTCATCTTCTGCTTCAGTTTCATCATTATCATCATCATCCATAATATCTTCGGGATCACCTACAGGATCATTCAATGTCTTTTATTGATCCTCTTCAGTAATTTCAACAACGTGAATATTCATTGACTCCTCTTCAAACAAAAGAGGTTCATCTTCATTTGTAATATTTGAAGAGTTGTCTGGTATCTCAACCACTCCTTTTAGTTTGATTTTTGATACAAACTACCAATCAATTTTGTCTCTTCGCAAGCTTGGATATGAACAATAATACACTTGGGTTGCTAAGACATAAGGTTCCTTAAGCATATAAAACACAACGAATAAGATATTTTATAATATTCCTCAAGCATATAAATAGACACTTTTAGTTGTGCAAATTTGTTTTCTTTATATTGTTCTTTATTAACAATTCATATTCAAATATAATATATATTTATTATATTTAAAATTTTATAGATCTACTGAAATTTCAGAAGAATTTCTCCTATAAATAGACATTTTCACTTTTTTAAAACATTCACATGTGATTTTGTCAAATAAATTAATTGCTCATCGACAAATAAAACACATGTAAGTCATGCTCTAAATATATTCTAACAACATTCAATTCCACAACATATAAACAAATACTCTCAATGTTATTCTTATTGCTCCCATAGTTCGCCATTTTCAACAACACATCTATAAAACTTCAAATATGTCTAACATTAATTTTAAGTCATAATTTATGAAGTAGTAAGAACACTTACTTTACCTGAAATAAGTAATGTCAAAAAAATTATATGATTGGGATTGGTGAAACTAACACTCCTGTTATACAGAAAACAAAAATTGAATCATTCATGTGAGCCATATATACCAATTGTCAAAGTTATTAAATACTATTGGATCCAAACTAAAGAAGTTGCACTAGAAGAAGAAGAAGAAGCAATAGTCGGTCCAAGTTTCACATTAACTTTTATCTTCTTCATCCATATAAATTATTTTTTTAAGTCATAATTTGGTTAATTAGGAATACACCTTCAAATAGTATTCAAATTTGACTTGCATGCACTATTAGGCTCTAGAAGATCAATAATTTTATTTTTGAAGAAAGAAAGAAACCAAATTAAACTTTATTTGGCAATTCAATTCAGGCAAGAAAGAAACCAAATTAAACTTTATGTGGGATAATTTCAAGTGTTCACACTTATAGAGTATAGAAGCAATATATTCCACATAGATTATGCATATGTTTTAGCTAATGAAATATTGTATAAATATATATTTTCTCTGAATTATTTTCAAGAAAAAAAATTAAGAATTTGATAAGACCTAGCTACATCCAATGAATGAAAAAAGAATTGGAGAATTTATATATAAAATTAATTTGTGAAAAATAAAATTATTGATATGTATAGAGCCTATAGGGCATGCAAATCAAATTTGAGTACTATTTGACAGTGTATTCCCAATTCTACAATTAATAGGTAAAATTATTTATATAAAAGAGACTTTATAAGAAATAAATTATTTTAGTTAAATTAAACATTTCCATATGTTGATTACTATTAATTATAATTACAATCACATTTCGTTAAGATTTTGGTGTCTCTGGATGTGAATATATACATTTAATTTTGGATTAATAATATATAGTTTTTGTTTTCTCCTTGAAACACAGTATGATGGCTTCTCGACCTCTCTTACAAATCCCACAAACTTTCCCCAGACTCTAATTCCTTTCCATGGGCATTTGAAAACTGTTTGCGATCCTAAGAACTAAAGCCAATGGAAGAGCAACTACTAGGAACTTATTCATCTCTATTTGCTAAAGACACTCAACTTTTGGTGGGAGTACTGAGAACCAAAGGAGGAGCTTTGTATAGAAAAAGAATGAAAGATATGAAACTAGAACAAACAAAGAGTAATAAATGAAGAAGGCACAGGTTCCTTATGGGCATCAGCTAGAACATATGGAACGTTAGATGGATTTTTTATGAAAAGAATAAGAACAAACATTAGATGAAATAGTGGGGCGGCTTCACAAGTATATTTTTTTATCCTGAAAGCATTTTAGTTTATTAAAAAATAAATATCATATAAATCCAGCCTCCGATGTTAGGTATAACACTATAAATAATTTTGGATTCAAACATAGTCCAACACAATTATATAGGTAGTTGAAAGAATACATTTATGACTAGTTCTTCGTTCGCATATTCCGACTGCAGTCTTATTCTTACAAATGATTGAGTTTAAAGTACCACTAATTGAACAAAATTCAAATCATATTTCCAAATGAGTCACTCTACAAACAATTTTAAAACAACTGATGAATAATTCTTTAGGGAGAGTTCAAGGTAAAGCTAGAGTAAGTATAAAAATTAATCTTTTGAGCCATGTCTGTTACTTAAAATAACAGCGAAGAAATTGCAATTCAACAAATCAAAGCATTATTCCTAACCAAAATGAACAGAAGAATTTGGGGAGCTGTAAAGGAGAAAACAAAAAAAACCAAAAAAAAAAAAAAAGAAAAACTCACTTCTAAGCTGAAATGACATGTACCAGATAAGCAAAACCAACTGTCCATACAAAATAAGCAATCGTATTGCAGCAAACTATAATCCCAAATGAAATGCTAGCTTAGAATGCCAAACTCGTAATATTTATAACATGATATAAGTTCTCAAATTTTCACAAAGAAGGGAATTTAACATTGTACTAAACACCTATATAAATATGACACTACCGAAAACTTTGGCCTTGAAACATTACTGCCAACCCATGCAACAACTAATGGCTTAGACATAAAGCTCACATGTTCACCATACTTCAACATATATTAAACTAATTATTTATCAAAGAAACTAAAAGAATTTGTTTACAACATCTTCTAAAAACCAACTAATTGAGCAGAGTACCATACACTTCTCATCAAAAATCTGAATTAATTGGGGGTATTGCAGACAAAACCGTGATCATTGTGATATTGCAGACAAAACTAAACCTATTTCGACAACAAAATCTAGAAAATCAAACAACATTAGTGGCATGAATAAACAAAAAAACTCACGTTGATAAGTTGTGTTACAGTCAAATAAAAATCCCCTACTGTTTCCTTCTATTTCTTTTTTCCCTCTTCAACATCTATCTACAAAATATCCATATTAGAGGAGGACGAAGAAGAAATAAATACCTTAAAACGAAACTAGAGCAGTGGCGGAAGCTCCAATGGTCGGTGGATTCGAAGACCACACAATGTATTAGAGAGAAAGGAAACAAATGGGGGTTGGGGACACTTAAATCTGCAAGAAATGGTGATTTCAGAAAGAAGGAGCTGAAATTTTGTGGTCAGCGCCACTGATTGAGTAAAAAAGGAGGGAAATAAAAATATGACCTAATCAGCGACCACAGTGACGTAGTCACTGACCACAAAAACGGCATCGTTCAACTATTAAACTGCGTCGTTTTAGTTTATTTTAAACTGTGTGGTCACTGTTTTAAATTAATTTTTTAAAATTTTCTATTTTCAAATAATCCTTTAATTTTCTATATTTATATTAATATTTAAATTAAATATTTGTTAATAATAATATATTTTGTAATTATTAATTAATTAAATAATTATATATCTTGTATTTTATAAATTACATTATTTTTGTGTAATAGTTAATTCTAATTTATTATATACTTAATTTACTTATTAAATTTTTTCAATTATAAAATTATATATAATTAAAATAATATTATAATAATACTTAAAATTAATTTCAATTATATTATTTATTTAATATTAAATAATTAATAATAATAATATATTTCATAATTTTTTATTATTTATTATTTATTTAATTATATATAATTATATTTAAGTTTTATTTACAAGATTTTACAAAAATATACCAAATTTCAACTTATTTTTCCAAAATTACTATCACTAATCTAAATAAAGTTTTAATTTGTATAACTGTAAATGTGAAAATGTACTATGTTATGATTTAATGTGATATTTGAGGCTATAATAATGTAATTAATTTTATATGGTTAAAATTTATTCCCAAATTAAACTTTAATTAATTAATTATATTATATTATATAGAGAAAATTTCATCATTTAACGAAATTTATATATATATAATTTTTTTTTCATATTACCTATTTTTTTATTAGTACCAAAATTTTTCATTTTTACCAAACTTTTCATTATTTTCATCTTCCTTGATAGAAATTCTCAAGAAATTCTCAAAATATACCTAAGTTATCCCCAATGTATACTCATTGTATTCCAAAAGGTACACCAAAATGTTTGTTTCGGATTTTGTAATGTTTTAAATTTTAATTGAATTTTATTATTATTATTCTTCTTCTTTTAATGATTTAATTGCTCTTGCTCTTATTCTAGTTTTTGTTCTTTTTTTAGTGAAAATTGAACAAACATATCCCAAGATATACCGAAAGTATACTGTCTAAGCATATTTTGAAGTGATTTTGAAATTTAAATACTGTTATAATTTGAAAAATTTGTTTTCAATAAAATTGAAGAAACTTTAAGCGCCGGTAAACATGTAAATAGGCATCCGTTTTTTTTTTGTATTTCTATCAAATTCCTTATTATATATGGTATTGTATTCAAATATGTTGAATGATCATTAATTAATGATATATATGATTTGTTTATTTATCGTGCCCTATATATATATATATATATAATACTTTTGCTTTTATAATTTATCTATTTAATAAATGTATCTACATATTAATTAACTAATTTAATTAATAGAAGTTTACTTAGTATTAGTTTAATTTATATTCAATTTAATTAATATTTTTATTTAATTGGAAATGTGAAAATGTACTAACTAATAAGGATTTAATATGATATTAATTTGTGCTTTTATATTAATGCAATTAATTTTATATAAATATCCTATTTTTATTATCAAATTATACTTTAATTGGGAAATCAATTATATTATATACAGTAATCCTTCTATGATATGCTCTTCCATATAAATCATTAGATTCAATGGTATACATTATCTGAACCATTTAAAATCATGCATTTGGAGATGTTTGATGGTCATTTAATAATATGGTTCATTCATTTATCGTGTCTTATTAATACACCCTGTGTATTATATAATAATCTTATTATATATAATTACTTTTGTTATTATAATTTATGAAACTAACTAATATATCTCTATATTAATTAACAAATTTATTTAGAAGTATACTAAACATTAGTTTAATTTATATTCAATTTAAATTTTTTAATTAATTGAACTCTAATTTAAATAATTAAATCGTAACTTTAAACTTTCATTGATATTAATTTTAACTAATCTACTAAATTTCAAATTGATCAATTTAAATTTAATTTAATTTAACTAATCAATTCAATGCCAATTTTTATTTATTTTGATAATTAACTTGAATTCCAATTGAAGTTCAATTAATCAATTATCTCTTAAATTAATCAATTGAATATATATAAACATAAGCTCTAAATAATAATTATACATAAATATTTTTTTAATTCCTAAGTAATATATATAATTAATTAATAATTAAAAACAATTATTTGTATATGTTACTATAAAATATTATATACTAAAATTAGCTACCACAATCAATTACCACAATTGTGGTCACTAATAACTATCACTTGCTGTGGTAGCTGATCAGCGACCGCATTGTGGTCTCTAAAATTCCCGCAAAAAAAGAGTGTCAAATTTTGTGGGAGCTAATTTATAGTCACTAAGTGGTAGCAATGTGGTAGCTGTAACTTTTTTGGTTAAATTTAGTCACTATTTGGTCGCTAAGTGATAACTCACTATCTGTGATATCTATATTGATATTTTTTTTGTAGTGCTATGAGAACTAGAGATTCAGTATTTCAGTTGAAGAGGACTATTTTCGAGCTTTTTTTGACAGACAAAATTTATGTTGTGCAAGTTTGACATCGGGTTCAACGTCAAAATCTCTAAGTTCTTTTATGGAAGCTTTAGAAGCTTCTTTTTCTGATGAGGACAGCAAATCCAGTGATGTATTTTTGAATTCAAATCCTACCGATATCACATGATTCATTGTATCTCAAAATGCTGATTTGGGCGGATCTGCTATGCAATTGGTTGATAGAATTTCATCTCCTACAATTGCGGAGGTCTCCTCACTCTAAAACAAATTTTTCAGGACAAGCTATTATGGAGTCCTTAAATACAAATCATCTGCCACGTCGTTGCAAGCATAATAACAAAAACTCATAACACACAACTCCAACAGGTGGCAGCCCCACAATACAACCATCTTCAACAATTGATAACATAACATAAGACAATCAAGGTGGATTTAGTTTCATCGATGTCATTGGAAGCCCAATTACAAATTTGTACAAAGTCTCCATTTATCAAAAGCCCATATCCCCTAGTAGAAAAAAACACGAAACTCAAAACGCATATACAAGGCCCAAATAGCTTCATCACCGGCTTATGTTAGAGGAATTTATGCCAAATACAACTTTCAAAAAATTTTATTTTTATTGTTTCTACGAGCGTGTTTTCTTTCCAATTTTTTTCATTTCTATTTTTACTAATTTTCCTTTTTTCCTTTTTAGATATTAGATTTCAGTGTGTTTAGCACTTTTTTATAAAATTAAGACAGAAAATGACCATATTTCATCTGTTAAATATGAATTTAAGAATTTCATTAATTTGTATAGCCAGTAATTGTCTTTATGCATGTATTTATTTATTTTTAATCATTGTTTAATTAACTTAATTAGTCAAAAAATATGTAAACTTATATTTAATTAATTTATTTACTAAAGTAAATCTTGGACAAATCTTTTATATATATATATATATATATAAATTTGTATTTAATTAAGGTTATTTATTTTGGTAGATATTGAGTAAACTTTTAATAAATATTTGATAAACCTTTTGTAACTTCAATTTTCATTAATTTTGTGATAAGTTTTCGGTAAATTTTAATTGTGATCGTTTTCATAATAACTTTAAGTGCATCGATATTTTTGAAAATAATTTTGATGTGCCCTGATTTTTAAAAAAAAACTTTAAAGAGTGATATTTTTGTAAATATTTGACCGTTTTTCTATTTTTGTAAAATTCTCTTGTGTTGCCTCTTGGAGCCCATTCGAGAGTGATATTGCAGGATCAAATAAGAGATTCCTTGCTTCTATGTCAGAGGCTACTCAAACTTTGTAGGTGAGAAAGAAATTGGTGTTTGACTTCAATGCTTTTAGATTTTGAAATTTCAAAATCTCTCCAAACCATCATAAAGCATAACTTCGCTTAATGGGTGGATTCTCAACAATAAGAACCTCTTATTCAAACCATATTTTTCTCTTCTAGTTAGTCTACTATCTTGGAACAGCAGGGCATCATAGACCCTAAAAAGCACAGACTCATTCGCATATTTGTGCTTCGCCACAAATTTGATTTACTGAACCTAGTTGAATTACCTATTCCCATCAAACAATTAAAATTGTTATTCTTTTTTTTTTTTCTTTTGAGGTCATAAATTTGGACCAATTGGCAGGCCCATGGCTAAAAATGAGTAAGCACATATGATCTACGGATAGTAAAATTATTAAATACCATTGGCAACTAATCAGAAAAATTGGGTATTCAACTAATTCAATTGGCGTAATTCAATCCAATCCTAACCAATTTAATATTTGATTTTAAAGTAATTTTTTATTGAATTGGATAAAATATATTCAACTCATTTATACTTCACGAATTGAATTCGTTAAAAAATTGTTGGATTGAGTTAAATTTCACTCTCATTCACAATTATCATTTTTTTCGTAGCTTTCTTTTTTTCAATAGCTGACATATGGATCGAGACTTTTTCCTTTTGTTTTCTAACATTTTATTGCTACTCCCAAATTATTAACTCATTAATAGCTATATTGTTATTTTTTTTACCAATAAAATACAAAAAATATTCAAGTAAAATCATTGAGTTGAAGCATGAAATATGTTATGATTATTTTTTAAATTTATAAAAAAAATATAACTCTTTTACTATGTAAAATATAAATATTAGATAACTTTTTTTATTACATTTTCTGTATTTTTAACAATAAATTATCACTTTTAATAATATGATATTTACATAAATAAAATAGAAATATGTATCACTTAAGAAATAAAGAGAATAATCAAAAAAAATAATAAATAAACGATATCTAGCAATACTCATATTTTGATAAAAAAAATTGTATATTTTAATTCTGAAAAATACACATTTTAGAGATGAAGTTTTTAAATTTTATTTTATTCTAATTAATAATTTAATTAATTTCAAATTTTGAAATTAAATTTTATTCTAATTGATATGCAATCATGGTTTTCTTAAATAAAAAATGTAATAAATAAGATTTGATTTTGTTAACTTTTGTTCATTTTTTTGCCAAAAAGTCATACTATAAAATATACCAGTAATATTATGCAAAATAATTAAAATTAAGTATAAAAATTAACATAATTAAGATTAATTAAGAAAGTATGGTGTGGGTTATTGTTTGTGGAGGGAATTAAATAATGAAGAAAATCTTATCTTATACAAATATCTACAAATATTTACCAATATTAATAATATTATTCAAAATACTTAAATAAAAATTTATATAACTAAAAAACTAAAAAATATTGATTTGGAAGATATAAATAAATTATGAAAGGAAAAAAAATCTAGAAAAAAAGTAGGTATGAATAACCACAAGATTCAAAATAATATTAAATTTATTTGCAAATACAACCCAACTCAATCCAATATTCAACCAATCCATCTTTCATAAAATTGTTGGATTGGGTTGGTTTTAAGTGAATAAATTATCCATAAATTTTAATTGCGAATTAAATTTTTACAATTTTTTGCCTAATTCGCCCCATGAACAGCCCTATTAGCAACTCACCAACACTTCTCTCCAAGGTGCAACAGACTAAAGTGGTTGATGGTTTATAAAATGATTTGTTGTAATGTATAGTTTAACCATTTGAAAATCTACTTTGTTAAATTGAATCTCTCTAATTTGGGGTTTGATACCTAATATCTCAGGTACTTAATACTTTTCAGATTTTTGAGAATAAATGATTTGTTATAATTAATGAAATGGTATTGCTAAGTTTCATTTTTTTTATCAGCTTTTTAATTTTATTAATAATTAAGGGGAAAAATTACTTTAATATACGATTAAGGTGATGAAAAATCCCTTCAAAGGTATACTCATTGTATTATGAAAATATACCAAAATTTTTGTTTCAGATTTTATAATATTTTGAATTTTAATTGAATTTTATTATTATTCTTCTTTAATGATTTTATTGTTTTTATTTTTTTTGTTGCTTTTTAAGTGAAAATGAAATTAACATATCTGAAAGTATACCAAAAGAATGCCGAAGGAATACCGTTTGGATATATTTTTGGGGTGATTTTGAAATTTAGGTACTCTTGTAATTTTAAAAATTTGTTTTCAATAAAATTAAAAAAATTTTAAGCACTAGTAAACATGTAAATAAGTATCCATTTTTTAGTATTTCTATCAAATTCCCTATTATATATAGTACTACATTTAGATATGTTGGATGGTCATCAATTTAATTATTATTTTGATTTGTTCATTTATCGTATCCTAGTAATACATTCGATATATAATACAATGATCCAAAATATATATATATATATATATTATTACTTTTGCTATTATAATTTTTCTATTTAATTAATATATCTACATATTAATTAACTAATTTAATTAATATTTTAGTTCAATCGGAAATGTAAAACCGTACTAACTAATAAAGATTTAATATGATATTAATTTGGGCTTTATATTAATGTAATCATATATATATATATATATATATATATATATACAATTCTAGCTCTAAGTAATAATTATATATAAATATTTTTTAATTTCTATTCATTAATAAATAATTAATAACAATTATTCATATATTTTACTATAAAATATCATATATTAAAATTATCTCCCATAAAGCCAATGTGGTAGTTAATCAGTAAAATAGCTGATTGTGGTTGCTAATAACTACATCTATTGTGGTAGCTGACCACTGCCACACTGTTTGCAAGTGTGGTAGCTGATTAGTGACTACATTGTAGTTTCTAAAACTCTTGCAAAAAAAAAAAAGAAAAGTGTCAAATTTAGCAACCGCAAATTGTGGTAGGTAAGTGATAGGTATAACTTTAATTGTTTTTTTGGTCAATTTTGGTTAGCGACCATTGTTTGTGGCAGCTATTTTGACACTTTTTTTTTCAGTGGTATGAGGACTTGAGATTCAATATTTCAGTTCAAGAGGACAAATTCCAAGCTTCTTTTGACAGTCACAATTTCTGTGCAAGTTTGATGTCGGGTTCAACGTCAAAATCACTAAGTTCTTCCATGGAAGCCTCATAAGCTTCTTTTTCTGATGAGGACAGCAAATCCAGTGATGTATTTTTGAATTCAAATCCCACCAATATCACAGAACTCATTGTATCTCAAAATGCTAATTTGGGAGGATTTACTATGCAATTGGTTGATGGAATTTCATCTCCTACAGTTGTGGAGGTCTCCTCACTCTAAAACAGTATTTTCGGGACAAGCTATTATAGAGTCTTTAAATACAAAATATATGTCACGTCGTTGCAAGCAAAAACACAAAAACTCATAGTGCACAACTCCAACAGGTGGCAGCCCCACAATGCAACCATCTTCAACATTTGATGACATTGCAGGAGATAATCAAGGTGCACCCAATTTCATTACTCGACGTCATTGTAAAACCAATTACAAATTTCTGCAACTTCTTCATTCATCAAAAGCCCAAAGCCCCCAGCAGAAGAAAACACGAAACTCAAAGCGCATATGCAAGGCCCAAATAGCTTCATCACCGACTTATGTTAGAGGAATTTAAGCCGAAAACCAACTTTCAAAAGGTTTTTTTTTTTTTTTTTCATTTTTACTGTTGCTACTAGCATGTTTTTTATTCCAATTTTTTTCAATTTTATTTTTACCATTTTCTTTTTTTTTTCAAATATTAGATTTCACTGTATATGTAGCACATTTTTCTTCTAATTAGAACAAAAAATGACCATATTTCATATATTAAATATGGATTTAAGAATTTTATTAACTTGTATAGTCACCGATTGTCCTTATAAAAACATATATTTATTTTTAATTAACTTAATTATCCAAAAAATATGTAATTTTATATTTAATTAATTTATTTACCAAAATAAAACTTGGCAAGCTATAATTACAAAAAAAAATGTAAACTTGTATTTAATTAACTAAATTAAGGTTATTTACCTTGGGTAAACTTTTAGTAAACTTTTGAATAAACCTTTGATAAATTTCGGGTAAATTTCTAGAAATATTTGGTAAATCTTGGGTAAATCTTATATAATTTTTAGATAAACTTTAGTAAGTCTTAAGTAAAGCTTATATAATTTCAACTTGTATTAATTTTCTAATAAATATTGAGTATAATTTGATTAAACTTTAAGTAAATTTTTTATAAAGTTTTTGTAATTTCAGTTTTCTTTAATTTTGTGGTAAACTTTTGATAATTCTTGAGTAAACTTTGTTTAATTTTAACTTTAATTAATTTTCTGATAAATATTGAATAAATTTTAGGGATAACTTAAGTGAACTTAAAGTAAATCTTTAATAAATCATTTGTAACTTTAATTTTTATTAAATTTATGGTAAACTTTCGGTAAACCTTAATTTTATCTTTTTTTTATAATAACTTTAGGCGTAGGGATATTTTTGAAAAAAACTTTGATACGCAAACTTTAAATGGTAATATTTTTGTAAATTTTTACCCCTTTTTTATTAAATTCCCTTTATGTTACCTATTGGACCCATCCGAGAGTGATATTGCACGAGCAAATAAGCGATTCCTTGCTTCTATGTCAAAGGCTACTCAAACATTGTAGGTGGGGAAGAAATTGGGGTTTGACTTCAATGCTTTAGATTTTGGGGTTACAAAGTCACTCCAAGCCATCATAGAGCATAACTCTGCTCAATGGGTGGATTCTCAACAATAAGAACCTTTTATTCTAACCTCAATTTTATCTTCTGCTCAGTCTACTATCTTAAAACTGCAGGGGCATTGGAGACCCTAAAAAGTACAAACACATTCACATATTTGTGCATCGGAACAAAATTGATTTACTAATCCTAGTTGAATTACTTTTCCATTGGTGCACAACATATAGGGTATTATGGATCTCGTTTGGGTTTCATCAGTTGCAACTGATAAGGGATTTATTGGTATCCATGTTTCTCTATAGCCCATGCTTCCTTCATCAAACATCAAATTGATCTTTGGAACCAGCTTCAACAATATATTGGCTCTCTATCTATTCCTCTCTTAGTTATTGGCGACTTTAATAAAATTTTCAAGGGTGAGGAACATGTTTTTTTGTCTTGTGTTACTATAGGTTCCCTAACCAAATTTGCAAGGTTGAGGAATGGGTTTCTTTGTCTAGTGTCACTATAGGTTCCCTAACCAAATTTGCAAGGTTGAGGAATGGGTTCCTTTGTCTAGTGTCACTATGGGTTTCCTCTCTCTTTTCTTTTAGCAATGGGATCTCTATATTCGCAATAAATTTCAAAAGAAGTTTTGGCGCCCTATCTTCTTTGCTATTACGTAATCCTTGTGGATTGAAAGGATCAACACTATCTTCAAAAACAAGTGGGCACTTTTATAGAGTATTATTGATATCATTTTATTTCAATTGGGGCTATGGTTCTCATCTTCTCAGCAACATTTCCTGTATGATATGTATTTTCTTTTTCAGTCACCAATTGCTATGCAATGTTGGAGTAATCGTCCTTAGCTTGTTTAGCTTTTTGTTTTGTTTTGTTTTGTTTTGCTTGCAGTTTGTTTGTTTTGCTGGAAGCAATGCTATATCTTGCTCATGCATTTACTTAGTTTTACGGAGGAGTTTTTTCGTCACCTTAATCTATAATTAAAGTGGTTTTTCCTATCATATTATTAATAAAAATCTCAATGCTTATAAAAAAAATAGTTAGATACTTCTAAATCTTCAAATAAAACATATGATGTGCATATAAGTATTATATAATTTTCATATACTTCATAATTCTGATTTATATGTAGATATATAAAACATATACTTTATATACAACTATGTTTTTTGAAGTAATGGATCAAGTACTACATGTTTGATTACAATTCAATAGAGAACACATGGGTTTGGGAAGGAGGCTTTCTCCTCCACTTGTCCTCAATGACAATAATACCACCTATATCCTTATCCCCATCCACCTATTATGAAGAAGAACACAGTAGAGGGCAAAGGAGACAACTCAAAAATTAACCAACACTTTCCACTATGCTACTATAACCCATAGTTCAACCATTAATAAGAAATCAAAAAAATCCAAAACGCATTCCTCAAGCTCATTAACTCCATAATCTCTCATAGAATTTAAAAGAAATAAAAGGCAATCTTGGAGATGGACAAAGGGTTTCTGAAGTTCGTCAAGGAGTGGAAGAGAGCTTAAACATCAAAACAGAGGCAAAAGAATTTCATTAATAAAATAATTGGAAACATAGGTGCTTGGTAGTGCCCAGACTTGCTTTTCCAATGACTATCTAAGAAAAAAAAAAGAGAGTGTGGCTGATTTAACATAATCAATGCATTAAAAAATTCCTCTAAGACAATCATAGTCTTAGTGGAAGCATCTTGAGAGCATATTTCAACTGTGAACTTGATTGATTTAATTATTCTTTTTTTTTTTTGGGAGAGAAACCGTAGGCACAAAGATCAAGTGCCTTAGCACAAGCGTAGCAGCAATAGCTCGATTGTCCTCAGGCTCCATGTACGAAGATGACTTCCTAGGCTCAAAACCACTCAACTCCTAGATCCAAACAAAAATTTTAAATTCAAAAGCAAATTCAATATGAAAGCTATCATAAGATAAAATCTTGTCTGAGATCGGGAATCTAGCAGAAAAGTGATACAATTTTTAGGACTCTTTACTAACAGCGGGATAAAAACGGAAATGACACTTTTGCAATTGTTATTTCCAAAATTTTTTAAGAGCAAATTCCATTCGATTATTAGGTAGGCCCATAGTATCCAAAACCAAATAAATAAGGATAAGAAATAATTACACATAATGTCACTGTTTAAATAATAATTACGGTAATATATCCAATCTATTATATTAACTAAAAGATCTATTTGATGTTTTTAAAATTACCATTGTACGGTTAATATTAGATTTACAAATACATTTCAATCCCGAAAAAAGGCGCTCAAATCACAATTCCAAAATAGTTTTTATTCACTCTTAGAGCATTTCCAACCTACACTAATTTTGTGTAAAAAACTGAATGAGACAAAAATAGTGCAACTCCAACCGAACATTAATTTGGTGTAAAAAATGGTGTGACACAGTATTCTGCCATATTTGGCATGTAACTTAGCTGCGCTATTTCTCTTTTTGCAATTTTTTATTTTATTTTAGACAATAAGATGATGAAGAAGAAGAGAGAAGAAAATGAAGAATAGAAGAAGAAGATGAAGATGAAGAATAGAAATACTGACTTTTTTCTAAAAAATATTTTTTTGTGTAATAAATGGTGCTATATATTGAAGTAAATTTACTTTATATATACCAAATTAGTCTAAAATTTATACAAAATTATATTTTGGATTGGAATGAAACTTCCTCTTTTGTCTTGGGGTCTTGAACACAAATCCTCTTCTCAAACTTTATTTTTTGTTTAGGGTTTATTGCTCCCGCCGGCCTAAATGTTTTCTACATAAGAGTTTTTTTGCTCCCGCCGGCATAATCGATTTTGCAGAAGAGGTTTTATGCTTGCTCCCACTAGCGTAATCGTTTATGCAGAAAGTTTTATGGTTGCTCCCACTGTCCTAGTCATTACTTCATCTGTAATTTCATCTTTTTCTTTAGGTTTTTTTCTTACAAAGATTCAAGGTTTAATTTTTAGAGCTTATTTGTGCGATTGTGGGTTCAATCACTCCTTACCTATTCCTCATATTTCTTCAGTTGGTTGAGCCTATTTCACCTATATTACTCTGTTTCAGTTGGGCAAGTGGGAATACATTTTTTATAATCCACATTCTTGAGCACTTGTTTGAAATGCTTTGGTAAATTCATTGTGCATCTTCTTTCATTGACTTGGTAGACTATAGTTACTAATGATATTTTGAAAATTTCTAATTAAATTGTTTTGAAGATATAATTACTGTTCATGGGTGAGATGCGATTACCAATATGCTACATTGTGATACACAATAAAATGCAATATGATATTTGTTTAGTTTTGTCTACTTCTATCTCCATGTTTGCTATGTTTGTTACTTAGAAAGATAGTTTAATGAGAAGCATACATGTTGACAACAATGCATAAATTGAATAACTGAAGATATAAAAATGGGGTCTAAAACCATGGCAGACCCACATCCTTTGATGATTAATAACTGAATTAAGTCTCATGAGAAGGAACTAAGGCTCTCTTCCTATATTGTACATTACCCAGGATGAAGTAGCAATGGTCATTTTAAAAGTAAGTTATGTTCATTGGAACTGGCAGGAGATGGTAATTCCTGTAGTGAGATTTATCAAAAATTTATATCACAAATATATTAATCAAATCCTGTAAGTTGTTGACCTGATTTTGGAAATAGTAAGACATGAGTTTCAAATCTAGGTGAACACCAATATGAGGAAGAATGAAGACTTTAATTTCTAATTGTTTTTTTTAATGACATTTCTGTTATGTTGTAAAACTTCGAACTTCTATCTGCTAATATATTTGGGAATTAGTACTGTTAGTTATATGATGATGAATGATGCAAAAAAGAAAGGTTTTATTTTGAAATTTGTATTATATAACACGAATATAACACTAGATAATCTACATATAACATATAAACATTTTTGTTGGGGTGAAATATGTTTCTTAGTATTTGGGGGTCTGTTCATGTTTAGTAGGTTTCTTTATTATGAAATTATTTGGGTGTGTTTATTAGGTCATGGGTAAGAAAGATCTGCAGATAAATCACCTGCAAGAAAATGAAAAACTTACATTGGTTCGACATAAAGGCTTGAGATCGTGATTGATATATCAGATACGAAGACAAAGCAAAAGTCTGTAAAGGTGTAATTGAAACTAATTTGTAGTTTGTGTTATTTTTTTTTATTGATGTTTCTTTGTATTATCATTCGTGTATTTCTTAGTCTATATTTGCTATTAACTGTTTTTTTATAGTTTAGCAAGTGATATGTAGGTAATGTGATTTATTTTTTAGCATATTATTGGATTTTAAGTCGGAATTTAGGGTGAAACAGATTTATTAAGTCTTAGCTTCTTCGATTTAGTTGTTGATATATTGTATTTGTGATGTTAATTGTTGATGATACCATTTATTTGCTAGAAGTGTGCATTCTTGAGTATGATATTTTTATGATTTTATTATTTAATTAAGTTGAAATGATCTATATTATTATATCATAATGATATATGTTTATTTTTCTTAGTTTAGCTAGTATGCTGCTTTTTTATTATATTATATTAAGGGTACGATATGATCATGTTTTTGTTGCCGATTTTTCTTGGAGTGGTTAATTTTTTTTCGTACATTATATGATTTGTATATTTAGATTATATGCTGACTATTTTTTTCAGCAATGGGGCTTTAAGAATCAGAATGATTTGGTCATCATTTACACTGGCATGACAGGTTTCGTCTATTATGGATTGGCTAACTATGTGTGCATAATTTATGCAATTGGTGCCCTCATTTAGGTCTGTATCGGTGGAGAATTCTTCAAAAAAGGGTGAAGTTGTTAGTGCTGCTGCTATATGAATTAGGTTATCCAAAATTGATGTTGATGTGCCAGCAAGCATTGAATCAATAAGCGATATGCATAGAGGATACCTTGTGCAATCTATTTTGCTTTTCTGCAAATCCAAATAGAAATGTAAATCACTATCATTTTCTATTGGAACTAGTGGGATGTTCTCTTTAACTTGGTACCTAATCTCTACACTAGCTGAATTACATATGATTTTTGCAACCTTTCGAACTGTCTAATAGTTTTGGGTATGTGCAATAATGCTGAATCAAGATACCATAGACTTTAAAGTTTATGTATTGGTTATCTTTTCCCAAAAAAAACTATCGTGATATATAAAGGTCTTTATATTGATCATACCTACAAATATACACTAATGTATCAGTTGTAGTGTTAGAAACTTTTTTTTTTTTTTTTATCATTTTATTAAGTTCACATACTGCAGGATTTCATATCATATAATCTACATAAAACATTTATATAACTTTTTCTGTGTTGCAATAAGAATTTTCTGTATTTTGATTTCCAGGAAATTGTATTATATACAACACATATAATCTAATATAGCTTACATATAACATTATATCTCATTGGCAATCAATTTTCTCATTAAAATATACTCAATGCAATAACAACACAAATCTTGTTGATCATACTATATACAATGACATTTAAATATGTTGTTGATGACACTACCAAAACACAATTTTAAAATTTTTTTTTTTACAAAATCAACATCAATAAATCATATATACTAAAATATGTTTTAATGATGTTAGTTGATGAATTTTACTTCATATTCTAATATTTTTTAGTTATTATAAACCATTTAAATACAAAAAAGCATTTGTTCTAATGTTATTCAAAACTTTTAGTGTGTATATATATATACATATACACGTTTTGCCTCTGATTTTGTGTTGCATAATTGATGTAATTGTTTTGATGTAGATGGAACAAACAAATTATTTGTTTTCTACAATTTTAACCATGTTATATAATTATGGTAGTATTATTTGTAAAGGATTCTTGATATATTTATTGATTCCTTGATTTTAGAAAGTTAATCTACAATACCGCCATAATAGATTCTTAGGGCTAAGGGGTATTATGAGAATATAGATATGTTTAGTTAGGGATAATGGGCTATTTTTACATTGAAGGTATTTCGTATTAAGTGTATTTTAGTAATTATGTAAACAAACAATATTATTTGTGTAAAAAACTTTAAGGATAAAGCTCCATTTATACTGTTATTTCAGTTTTTTTTTTCTTTTGAGATCATAAATTTGGACCAATTAATTTCCTCAAGTCCAAATAATATTCGCAGGCCCATGCCTAAAAATGAATAAGCACTTTTGATCTACTGATAGTAAAATTATTGAATGCCATTAGCAACCAACACTTCTCTCTAAGGTGTAACAGATTAAAGTGGTTGATGGTTTATAAAATGATATGTTGTAATGTATAGTTTAACCATTTGAAAATTTACTTTGTTGGAATAAATCTCCATAATTTTGGGTTTGGTACTTAATATTTTTCAGATTTTTGAGAATAAATGAGTTGTTATAATTAATGAAATAACATTTCTAAGTTTCATTTTTTATAAGCTTTTTAATTTTATATGCGATTAAGGTGATGAAAAATCTCTTTCTAAACTAAGCGAAAAAGCTGGAACAAGACAAGCCATTGCCTCAACGAATTCAGAGCAACTTAATCAGCTGTGCAAACAAAAAAGAGGCTATAATATATGTATGTCTCTTGTTTTTCATCCAATATTGGATTGGTACAGGTGACATAATAAGGGAGCACATTGAATAAAGGAAATGTTGGTTGAAAGAACTGAACCCACCCCACACACGTTGATAGATATATCAACTATATAACTTGGAAATTAGTTTGTTTGTTGTTGAAAGATGCCTCTTCCTGCTAAGCCAGTGTCTAAGCTATTGAGAAGAATAAAGGACGCCAAAATTTTTTTGAAGTTTACTATGAGCACAGGTTTGCCACATAAAAAAGAAGCTAGAGTGTTTGGAATTACAATAGACAAACACCACCAATTTAAGAAATAACACCAAACTTTCCAAGAGTTATGGCATTGAAGAAGAACATGATCAATGTTTCTCCAATTGTTCCACAATGAAAACAAATATTGGGTTATAAAGCACATAAGCCATGATTGGATAGAAAGTCTACAGTTGCCAATTTACCATGAAATGCATGCCAACCAAACAATTCGACCTTCATTAGAAAAAGGATGAGCCAAGCCAATTCTGCTATTTTGCATTGTGCTTTTGTCATCTTAACGTTTAGTGTAAAATGTATATCCATTGATGTCATACCCTTTATAAGACCGTACGCACAATCCACAACCATATACTAACCATTTTATAATATCAGTTATTCTAATAACTGACGCATCATACGGTCTTTAAACTATCCAATAAAAGAACGATTGTATTCATTTGTCAATCATATTTCATATTTTGAAGGATTCAAATGCCTTAAAATGGCCATATGCTCTTCTAAGTATGGATGAACTTCGGTTAGGTGGTACAACACAAGTAGGTGTGCTTTGTCACACATCTGAGCATTAGACAATATGACTTTAAATCTAATTGTTCCTTAACCACCAAGCCTTCCCTTGTGACGAGACTCATGAATTCCAATTGGTTCAAAGCCTACTAAGTAGTCATTGCAAAATTCAATACCTCTTCAACTGAGTAACCTTCAATTATACTACTTTCAAGTCGATACCGGTTCCTTACGTACCCTTTTAAGATACTCATGAATCTCTCAAGAGGATACATGTACCTCAAAAATATTAGACCACACAATTTTATCTCTCACAAGATGAACAACCAAATGAACCATTATATCAAAAAATGAAGGTAGAAAATACATTTCGAAATGACATAGGGTAACAACAATATTAGACTGCAACTCATCCAAAGTTTCAAGATCGATCGCCTTAGAACATATTGTGTTGAAGAAAAAATAAAGTTTTGTAATAACATTTCTAATATGATTTGGTAGTATGCCTCGAATTGCAACCGACAAGAATTGTTGCATTAAAATATGACAATCATGAGATTTTATATCTACAACTTCAAATCTTTCATCGATACGAGGCTTTTTATATTTGATGAATACCCATGTGGAACCTTAACTCTATAAAGACACTCACAAAAGCTTATTATCTCATTTTTAGATAGTGTAAAACAAGCTGGAGGAAGATATATCAGGTTTCTCTTATATTGTCGTGCTAACTCCATCTGCATGCCCACTTCTACCATATCTTTTCTTACCTTTATACCATTTTTTATTTTTCCTCGTATGTTCAACATTGTCCCAATTAAGGAATCATAAATATTTTTCTTTACATGTAAAATATCAATACAGTGTCAAACCAGCAAATATTCCCAATATGGAAGATCACATAACATGGATCTTTTCTTTTACATGCCCTTTTGAACAGTCTTATTAGATTTGACAAATACATTTTTGATTTCTCTAACCCATTCATGTACTTGATTTCTAGCTAAAGATAATTGAGCTACTTACATCTCTATTTGTCTATTGAAAGACTTTTTTTTCTTGTGATTAGGGTGGTTAGGAGGCAAAAATATCCAGTGACTCATTTACATATTTTTTCTCACAATGATTTAACTATTAGTCCATTATATTTTCTTCACAAATTGGACACACTTTTGCATCTTTCATGGTATATCCAAACAAGTTACCGTAAGCCAGAAAATTGTTTATAGTGCAAAATATCATGGCATGTAAGGTAAATATGCTCTCAGTATATGCATCACACACCGACACACCTTCATTCTACAATAGTTTCAAGTCATCAATGAATGGTGCAAGGTAAATGTCAATATCATTTTCCGGTTGTTTGGGCCCCGATATCAACATCGTTAACATTATATACTTGTACTTCGTAGTTAGCTAGGGTGGCGTATTGTAAACCATAAGGAGAACTGGCCATGTGCTATGTTAACTGTTCAATGTGCCATGAAGGTTTATTCCATCTGTGCATAGTCCAAACCTCAAGTTTCTCACTTCACCACTAAATTTAGGGAATGTAGAGTCAATTATTCTTCACTACGGAGAATTTGCAGGATGTCTTAGTTTGCCATCTTGTATCCTGCATTCTGCATGCCACCTCAAGTTTTTTGCATCTTTCGCATTTGCAAATAGACGTTTGAATCTTAGTATTATTGGCAAATATCACAACACTTTAGCTATATACCCTTTTTTTATCCTTAGAAGATACTTTTTTATGCTTGTAATGCAATGCCCTACACTTAGAATACTCATACAAGTCCTTATACTCATTTCAATACAATACACAGTCATTTGGACATGTATGTATCTTCTTATAATCCATACCCATAGGACACAATATTTTCTTAGCCTTATAGATTGATATGGGAAGCTCATTTCCCTCTGAAAATATCTCTTGTAAAAGTACTAATAATGTCGTGAAACTCTTATCACTCCATCCATTTTTGGCTTTCATGTTACATAGTTTCAACATGGCTGACAATTTTGTAAACTTAGTGCAATAGGGATACAAAGGCTTTTCAGCATCAGAACACAATTTCTCAAGGTCTTTTGGCCTTTTAACAAAATTCTCAGTATCATGTATCATATCGTCCAACTAATCAATGTCCAAATCATTCCTTTCATTGTTAAGGTAAGTTTTCCCATGACTTTCAATATTAGAACTTGTCACAGCCAATACACTCTCACCATGTCATATCCATCGTATGTAACCTCCCGCTAAAACTATGTGGTATAATATGAGTTTTTACAATCTAAACATCCTGATATATTCTCATGTTGATATAGTCAACACATAGACATGCAATCCTTGATTCTTTCTTCTTCATATGATTTTCTATTGCAATTTTAATAAATCCATCAAATCCATTCACAAATTCAGTCGTATTTTTTCTACCATACATCCAACTTCGATCCATATCTAACCATAGATAGAAATAAAATTTAAAACAAACCACATTACTTCCAATCACGGTATACTTTGGTTTTTTGTATCCTTTTCGCTCTAACATAACTCATACTTAAATATCAAATCTCACTAGTGAAAGCATAACCAGTTTTTGATCCCAAGAAAAATCCAGCAGTATTTCCCCTCAGTTCTCCAAGTACACAATATAAATAGAATGATATATTCATATATGTACTTAGAGAACATTAGAGAAATGACATCGAGATTTTCCTTGGAACAAAAAACCATTTATGCATCCATATTCTAAGTGAAATTAAATATTTAAGAATAGTCCCAAACCGGGGACTATTCAAGACTTACTCCTAATGAGTAATTCTTGAACAAGTGTCTAGGCTTAATATTTAATAAGTTCAATCAATACAAGCGAAATTAAAGCTAAATTTAATATCAATATATATATAAATTAATTAGTATAAATACTTAATTAATTAATATTATTACAGTTTATTATATTTTTTATTTAAATTATTTTATTAGTTATGTAATTATTCTTTATAGTTGATTATAATTTATTTGTAGATTAATTTTCTATTAGTTTATTAATTAAAGTTTATTATACTTAAACATTCTAATTATATAATTAATTTTATTATAATATATTTTTAATTTAATTAAACTTTATATTAGTTTATATTAACTAATTAGTTAATTTTATAAAATTTTATTATATTTTTTATTTAAGTTATTTTATTAGTTATATAATTATTATTTATAGTTGATTATACTTTATTTATATATTAATTTTATATTAGTTTATTAATTAAATTTTATTATAGTTAAACTTTCTAATTATATTATATAACTAATTTCATTATATTATATTTTTAATTTAATTAAACTTTATTTTAGTTTATATTAACTAATTAATTAATATTATTAAAGTATATTATATTTTTATTTAAGTTATTTTATTAGTTACATAATTATTATTTATAATTGATTATAGTTTAATTATATAAATTTTATATTAGTTTATTAATTAAAGTTTATTGTAGTTTAACTTTCTAATTACATAATTGTTTATATAATTAATTCATTATATTATATTTTTAATTTAATTTGATATTAGTTAATATTAACTAATTAATTTTATTACAATTTATTTAATTTTATTATATTTTTCTTTAGTATTTAATCTTGTTTCAACTTCAATTTATTATAATTTAATCTTCTATATTTTTCTAATTTTAAACAAAACTAACACTTTCAATTCGAATTACAATTATTTTCACTTACTATTTTCATCAAATACCTTCAAGCTTAGTAACTAAGCTTAAACAAAATCATCTTCAATACTCATCTATAAACATTAGGATAACAACCATCTTTAAATAACAACAAACTATCCATATCTAAACATCAACCATAACACCCATCTCTTAGCAAACAAAATCAAGCATTACATAAAAGTTCACAAAATCATTAAACTAATTAAATGAACAAGAAAGAAAAAAGAGAAAAACAAACCTAAAAAATGACATGATCGGCAGTAGGACACGAACAAGATGGTGCTGACACCGATGGTAGAGGTACTATTTACATAAAAAAAAAAAGCTTAGAATGGAAGGGAGAAAGAGGAGAAGAAAAAAAAAATACACCTCCACAAAGAAGACAAACAACAACAAATAGGACAACAAGGGAATGAAGGATAGAGGTATCAAAATGGGTTATGATACGTGAACCCGACATGCGAAACACATAAAATTAGTAAGTTAGTATTGAGCTTATACGGATTCATGTCATAAACGGGTTAACATGTTTATGACACGACTCAAATCATGTCATGTTATGGATTGACACGCTAACCCGTTACAATCTGTTTAATTTTTCTGTATTATATCGTGTCAACTTGACTCAACCCATTTATAACATGTGTAAATTTATTGAAATATCAAATTTAATAATGTCATTTTATAAAATATTATTTTTGTAACGTGTCAATCGTGTTAAATAATTCAAAAAAAATATAATTGTGTTGTGTCAGATCGTGTCATGTTATGTTAAATGACCGAAAAAACATGATTTGTATCGTGTCAAATGACCCAAAAAATATAATCGTATCATGTCAAAACGTGTCGTGTCGTGTTGGATCATGTCGTACCATATCAAATGACCTAAAAAAATATAATCGTATTGTATTCATATCGGATTTTATGACTCACATACGACACGAAAATTAAATGTGTTATAAGTGTTGTGTTCATGTGACCCGTTTAATTTTTATGTCGTGTTCATATTGACTCTAATTATGCCATCTAAGTGGGTTGACACGACATGAACACGATCTGCTAACTTGTTTTGACACCCCTAATAAAGAAAAAGAAGGACAATAAGGAAAATGAAAGAGAAGAAGCTAAGCGTGCGGTTGCAACAAGGAAATGAAAAGTTTTGGAGAATAAGATGGAGGGAATAGAGTTAAATGTCGGATGCGACTATTTTTTAAGAAAACAATCGTGTCCGGCTATACCAAAACGACATCATTTCAATTAAACACCGACACACAACTATTTTCTCATAAAATAGTCGTATTTGGTCATAACCAAAACAAAGACATTTTGGTGTGTTATATAAATATTATTTATTTTAATAAAAATTTATATAATAATAAATATCATAATAATTTAAATAATAATATAAATTTAATATTTATTATATTTAATTAAATATGATTTGCATTTCTTTTTTTATTGTTTAAGATAATATATATAACTATATTATTTAATTTAATAAAAATTTATTTTCATAAAAATTTATTATTATATTTAATTAAATATGATTTACATTTTTTATTATTTAAAATAATATTATTTTATTTTTGTGTTATATAAAATGGCATCGTTTTGGAAAATAGCCGGACTCGACTATTCTAATCTAAACAGTCGCGTCCAGAATGACCAAAATGACACCGTGTTGGTGCCTTATATATATATATATATATATAATTTAATAAAAATTTATTTTAATAAAAATAATTTAAATTAAATTATAATTTAATATATAAAACATAAATAATATAATTTAAATGTTATATTTTATATTTATTATACTCAATTAAATATGATTTACATTTATTTTTTTATTATTTAAAATAATATTATTTTATTTATGTGTTACACAAAACAACGTCGTTTTGGAAATAACCAGATGTGACTATTTTTCCCCAAAACAGTTGTGTTGGGGTTCACTAAAACAACATTAATTTAGTGTATATATATATATATATAATTTAGTTTTAATAAAAAATTATTTTAATCTTACATTTATATATAAGAAAATTTTATAATTTATAATTTAAATATAATAATTTAGTTACATTATAAAATAAATAAATATATATAATGACAATATATATATATATAAATAGTAAATAATTAATTAAATAATTAAATTTTATTAATTAACTTGAATGTGATTGTTTAACGAGAGAACAGTCGCATATGTGGATTAACTTAAAATATTATTTTCTTAAAAATTGGATGTGTCTGTTTTATTTGAATAGATTTATCTAAGTCTCGTCAAATACATATTTTTTTAATAATAATCGCATCAAAATTGTCGTCACATCTGAATTATATAGTGATAATTTTATTTACGAAAATGTTACCATATCAATCTTATATTTCTATTATGTTAAAAACAAATGCATCTAAAATTCGCAAGTATATTTTGTACTATTGTTTGTTGAAATTAGAGAAAAGACAAAGGGGGAAAACATTCAAGAAAGAAAAAAAGGAAAGGAGAGAAAATGCAAAGACTACATTGACTTAACTTCTGCAGGATTAGACAATTGCAGTTGCTCTCCACTATTTTGAAAGTATTCTTGTCCCATTGAATAAGGTAATGGGCAAGAGATAAATTCCTTCAGAAAAGGATATATGAACTTATATTATTGTACTTCGGAAGCTGCCATCTCAGAATCAAATTATTGTTCTTATTCTGTGAATAATGATGAAGTTTCATTTTAATTTCACTTTAACTGGACTATTATACCCACCAGGTACATTATTATTATTATTATTAGTTCTAAAAAGATTGATCTATCTAATACTATTATACCCCAAAGAATTTTTTGATTGAGTGAATGCATATAGAAGACTTAATCAGTAAGCAAACAACATCAAGACCATAAATTTAGATTCATGAATGGAACAAAGAAGTGAGAACAAACAAGAGCGAAGAGTTTTTCTCATCAATCTCTATCAATCGTAAATTGTCAGAGGCATGCTACCAAATTAACGTAATTTCTTTTTTTTTTTTTTTTCCTTTTGGTTACAAAATTAACCTAATTTCTAATATAAAAAAAACACTATTCAATTGCTTCCCCATAATAAAGCCATCTGGGGCACATGGATCTCCATGTAAATCCTTCACCAATGAGTAGCACATTCACTATTAATGCTATTTCTCTGAACATTAAATTAAAAAAAAATCCCCGTAACAGTGACATATAAATTCTACTCTCCAAACTCGGTTCAGTCTCCTACAAACTAAAAAAAATAAAAAATAGAATCCCACAACCAACCTCCACCACGCTATGGGTGTCGCGGCCCTCAAGGCGGGGACCGATTCCCTAGATCGACACACCTGTTAATATTATCTTTCTTGAATCACATGTGATATATGACACGTGCCCTGAGGACCATTTTTCCTAGCCAACGTTAACTTCTTACACTATAATTGCCTTAATGTTAATTACTATATATATATATATATATATATATATGCTCTATGGTTAATCAATAAATTAAGGGAATCATATCAAATAAAAATATTGAATTATTACAATTAATTGGGTTATGGTGCAGCCGCTTGCCCATCAGAAAGATACTTGTTTTTAATTTTATATATTATTCTATGGTTTGTGTTGGTTGGAGCACGAGGGATTCAAATGTGTCCACAATCTAAAAGTACATTAATGGAAAAAATTTTAGGTAAACTATGTTTATTATATTATTAATAAACTAATTAAATTATTAAATTATATATATATATATATATTATATTTATTATAATTAATGAAAATAAAATAATTAAATGCATATAAATGAATGATTGAATTAATCTATGGATAATATGATAGATATAATTTATCTAAAATTTTTTTTATTAAAGATTCAGGAATACCTGCATCTCCAAAATATATATTGGGTAACCATTATAAATCTTAGTATTTAATAGTACTAAATGTTATAGCATTAAATATTCATAATTATTATAAAATTTAAAAATATTAAATTTTTTTTATCTAGCAGTTGAAAAAAATAGTATCCATAAAAATAATAACCATTAAAATATATACCACCCATATATATGAGAGTACAATACCATAAGATGTATCATAATAGTAGACATATAGCTTAATTTTCTTATTGTTTTCGCAAGAAAGCTATAGTGTCAATATTAATGATGGAGGCAAGAAAATTAATGATTTTTTTTTTTTTTTTGTAAATTTTCATTGGAAGAAGGGATCTGTTTTCTTTATACCAATAATTGAAGCATAAAAAGGCTTAATTTTTATTCAGTTAAGGCAGCAAATGATGATGAGTGTAGAAGGTAGTGGACTCCATCTTTCCACGTTTAAATGAAAAGAGAAAAAACACCGAGGTTGTCAAATTAGGGATGGAGCTATGTTAGTGTCCCTATTTGATCAATAAAAATCCATGTGCTTTTCTTCGCATCCGAACAACTACCTAAGTGGATTCCAACTCCTCTTTGCAGTTATATAGATTCCCTTAGCCCCACTTCTGGTGGTTTTCCCTTTCATAGACCTAACCAAAAAGGTAATCCTTTTTCTCTCATTTTTTTCACCTCCTTATGAAGCAAGAAAATAAAAAATATATCTTCAAAAAATGAAATTCGCCTAAATATTACAATATTTTATTTAAAATTGTAAGACACCGATAAATTTTGACTTAATTAGTGATAATGATATAAAAATAAAACCGTAAGATTTCAAATTTGAATTTTAGTCAAAATTCTTATTAAAATTGTAAAATTACATATTCGAATTTTGTGAAAAAAATATCAAACTCATTTCTCTCTCAAAAATTTCATGAGGGGTTGTTCCAAATTAAACACCTAATAAAGGTACTTATTTCTCTTCTATTTATTATAGTTATCTGAAATTTGAACTAAAATCCAATGTACTGTACACTTTCATTTCATGCTTGTGGGGTTTGTAGAGATCATTTACAACAAGCTTTCTTCCAACTAATTTGTTGTATATGTTTCACTAAAAATACTAAAAAGGACAAAAATACAAAAATTGTTTAATATATGTCTTATTATGGTAGCAACTGCAACTCAATTTTCTATTTGTAAAGAAAGGTATCCCTAAAGAATATTATTATTATTATTATTATTAAAATTGTTCCAAATTGTTTAACTCCGATATGTCTGAGAAAAGGCTGTATAATCTTTAGTATGCATAAAAGGGGACAAAGCAATAACATTAACTCCATGATCTTAACCCCATTATATATATATATATATATATATATATATATATATATATATATATATAATTTTTGCATGGTTTCCATTATGATATCTACAACGAATGCATTCAAATCTTATAATTAAGTTTGAGCTCCGGGTTTGGAACAGTTTCAAAACTTAGGAGAAAGTGCTTTACTATCTTAATGGGCATGATTAGTTGAGAAAAAAAAAAAAAAAGCATCCAATGGATGCATGCTAGTGGTATATATCTGTCTTGACTCTTGATTAAGATTTAAAAAATTGTAGATGTGTTAATGAAAGAAACACTACAAGAATTTTGTTATTTAGGGAAGTGGGAATGGCGCTGCTAATCACCCTTAGCGATGCCTCTGCGACGCCAGACAGGTGTCTCAAAAAGTGCTGCCGCAAACCAAAAAATAGCGACGCGTACCAAAATGGTGTTGCTATTAGCGACGCCATAATGGCGTCCCTACTTAGCAACTTTAGGTTGCGTCGCTAAATATCAGCAACAGAATTGCATAGAAGAGGCATTTAGTGACACTATTATGGCAATATATTTTTATTATTTAGCGACAATTTCTGATGTCGCTAATTCCATATTTTTTATTTTCTTTTTATTTTAAAATAATTATGTTCGTATTAAAATAACCTACTTATAAAACAACAACATGCTTATAAAACAATATCTGGATATCATATAATCCATTGCATTCACACCATTCAACATATATTATAGTCCAAAATTCATTGTTTTGTCTAAAATATATTAATACAATAATAAAATCCCAATATAAGTTAAAAAAAATACATCAAATAGTGTCTGGAGGATCTTTGGACGAGAAAGACTAATGAGATGTACCTGTGGATTGGGACTATGTGCTTTATCTAAAATCATGTATCAAGCCGTTGTTCAGTATGCATATTGATCCCTCGATTGCATACGCTCTTCTAGTAACTCAACATGCTGATCTCACTCTTGAAAGAGCTGATGAAGCTACTGAACCTCCTGATCCCACTCTTGAATCTCCTAATTCGTCTTTCTTCATATAGCGCTTTGACTAATTAGTCCCACATCCCTACCTTCATTTTCAATCTGAAACTGGAAAACAATGAACCCATTGTGTCCCATTTCTTTTGTTCCCATTGTTTATTAAAATGAGCAAAAAGTAAATAATCATTAGTTAAAACCTTTAATTTTACCATCTTCAATGAAGTAAATACCAGCTTCTAGAACCTGCAAAGAGAAAACATGAAACAAAAAGTAAAGCTTAGCTAATTTAATATAATTCCCATTTAATAAATAATACCAATCATGTAAAAGTAATAAGTGTTGTTCAAAATTGCATGGCATAAGCTGGTAAGTGACTAAGATAATTGAGAACCAGATAAGTGCTACGAGAAATAAAAAAATGGAATGGAGATTAGGCAATGGCATCGTAGAGACAAATTCAATAATCGAAAACATAATTCCAATAGGTCAAATGCCAAAATGTTCATGCAATTAATGAAACCTCAAGTGATGCCTAGGAGAATAAAAACTTTTTTGGCATTTGGAACAGCAAAATCCTTTGTAATTGTCCATTTTAGATGAAAAATGAACAAGTTTGGACAATCAAATTTGAGGTATCTTATGCCTTATAGGAAGGAACCATGTTATTCAAATTCACATTTGCCAACACCTCATGGGAAGGTACCATGCAAGTCAAATTAGAACATACCACTGCATCAAAAGTGGAGTCAAAATCATCAACTTAAAAACAGATATCTGGATAGGCAATAATTGTCTCTACTTCCTAGATATATAATAGCAACAGACCTAGTAAAAATTGAAGATAAAGAACCAACATACAATAGAAAAACATGTATGATTGAAATGAAACCGAGAAATAAAGAGTATGACATCACAAATATATCTTAAAAACAACTATGAAACATTATATATATGTATATAAGAGATTAGGTATTCACTATTGAGGAAACTTATGTGAT
>CATIWF010202769.1:0-15816 GCA_949630135.1 Balakata baccata
ATATATATATATACAGTAATAAGCATTGCAAACCTAAAGCATCTTAGCTGAAAATATTTAATATTATGCAACAGGTAAAGGGCGAGACAGGATAGGAGTTAAATTCAAATCATTTTCTCTTTTAACAGCAACCCCATAAGCCTCATTCATGTCTAGTTCTTCAGGTTTCAGTCCAGCAGGGAGTTTCCAGTCAAAATGGTAAAGCAAATTTGCCAGAGGAAGCTCCACATTGAGAATGCCGAATGCGATTCCAGGACATACTCTCCTTCCAGCACCAAATGGGATCAACTCAAAATTACCTCCTTTGTAATCAATTGTACTATCAGAAAATCTTTCAGGATCGAATTTCTCAGCTTCATTCCAATAATTCGGATCCCTCCCTAAGGCCCATGCATTGACAATCATACTGGTATTTTTGGGAATCTGATACCCATTAATCTCACAGTGATCTCCACACAGTCTTGGAAGTAATAGAGGCAGAGGAGGGTGTAATCTTAGAGTTTCTTTGATAACCATTTTCAGGTAACTTAATTCTCCAAGTTCTGCTTCACCAACATGTCCTTTTTCCCTGAAAACGCGTCTTACTTCTGCTTGTGCCTTTTCCAACACCCTTGGATTTTTCATCATTTCTGCCATTGCCCATTCTATAGACGTAGATGAAGTCTCACTTCCAGCAATGAAAACATCCTGAAACAGAATAATCAAGTTCTGTAAGCAGCCTGGCGGTCCGGTTTTTGCCTTTTAGTACAATAGGTTACATTGAAATACTAATAATCCCAATAAAAGGTGGGGGGCGGGTGGTTGGGGAAGGAAAAGGAGACTTAATTCCAGAAATGCTATTGATAATACTTACGAGAATGACTGCTTTGATGTTGTTGATTGTCAAAGGGAACTCAAGCTTTCCCTCATCCTGAAGATTCAAAATAACGTCAACAAGATCATCAGTATGATCGGCAATCTTTTCTGTGTTTTTCCTTGCTTTATGATCATTGATAATGGTTTCAAGTATCTTATCAGCTTCATGATGCAGCCTTTCCATTTTGGCCTTCATCCCGCTGATAAGAGGCAGCAATTTAATGGAAGGAAAAAGATCTGCAACACTAAAACCTGCAGCAACTTCAATAATCTCCTTTACATGTGGAACAAAGGCTTCTTGCTCTTTCCTTATCTTACCAAAAGCAGCCCTTGAAATTACAGAATACATGTAACTAAACAATATCTGACTGAAATTTATCACAGATCCTTCACTTGCCGAAATCGATCTCATAATTTTCAATACTTCTTCTTCCCTGATCGATCCGAAAGATTGCACTCTTTTAACACTGAGTAGCTCCAACATGCAAACCTTCCTCAGCTGTCTCCAGAAATCTCCATAGGGCGCATACACAAGGCCAGAGGATCCATAAGAAATGATCGTCGACGCGAGACTGAAGGGCCGACTGGCGAAGATCACGTCGTGAGTTTTCAGAACTTCTTTAGCAATTTCTGGGGAAGAAACCACAAACGTGGTAACTTCGCCGAGCCGAAGATGCATAAGTGGTCCATATTTCATGGCGAGCTCATACATGCTCCTATGCGGTCGAGAGCCAGCTAAATTGTGAACGTTTCCGATTATAGGCAGCTTCCATGGCCCTGGAGGCAAACCTTTTGTGCTAGATTTTGGTTTCTTGATAATCATGCGTACCATGAAGATAAAGAGCAGAAATGAGAAAAAAACTGGCAAGGATGGGAATTCAAATTCCATTTTTTTGGATGAAAAAAAGCTGCAGAAGAACAGCCAGTTGAGGAATTTGATTGCTTGGGTGATTGGCTTCGTTGCAATTTTAGTTTGGATTTATAGTGAAGCAAATCAAAGTTTTTATTATTTTTCTATTTTGCACTCTAGGTAGCAAATTTAGCAACAAATTAATTTCGTTGCTATTATAAGTAGGAATCTGAGATGGTATAGATTCATTTCTCTTATTCGAATTCTAACCTCCAGTATAAAATATTTTTAAAATTTGGAATGAAATATTTTACCAATTCAATTGACCTATCCGACCCGAATACATAATCCTAAATAGTTAGAAAAGTAAGAATATTTATGTCAGCAAAAACATCGCATGGTGAATGGAGCTCTACAAATCAGAAGGAACCAAACAAGTTTGGAAGATGACACGAATGCCCTTTCTTCTGTCAACATCCAGTGGGAGCGTAGAAGAGCGAGCAGAGCCCAGAAAACAGTGAAGCCCATCACAAAAACAAACAGCCCAATCTGAAACTCAAAATTCAGTAATACTGTTTGATCTTTTTTTTCTTTTTCTAATTTTTTTAAGGAGATAGTAAGTTGAAAAGATGTTTTAATATATGGATATTGACTTGAAAATTTCCTAATTTATTAATGTTCACTACCATATAATAGGCCTTTGGCCACACATTAGTAACATATTTAAAATTGTTGCCTTTACCTGTGGGCAGCAGATTACCAATACTTTTTTAACTCATGTGAAAGTTCAATCAATGTTATATAATAAGGATAATAATAATTTTCCTCATCTTTTAGCGTAATTTAATTAAAAATATTTAAATTTAATAATTAAATTAAAGGTTAAAGTATCTTTAAAAAATGAATATGAGATTTCACGTTTTCATGTATTACTGAGTTAATAATATTCTTCCAAAATCATATGAGAAAGGAACAAATAATAATTAACCACGCAAAGAAATGCAAGTCAAAGATGGTGTGCTGAATTGTTTGACTTAATTAGTAGGCCCAACCTCCAGTTTCTAATTTTGCTTTCACTTAAGGAGTTTTATTAAATGTTAATCAAGATAGTGACCCCATTAATCTTTTGATTTAAAATTTACAAATCTCTAATGAGCATTTAATTACATAACAACTTTCATTTTGCGTTGTCTTTCTGTGTCTAGAAGTTAACCGACTCAAAAAAAAAAAATGAAGCTAAGAATAAAACCGTTTGGTTTAAGTATTAATTAAGCCATATAGTTAGTATTAGTACTAGGATTAGTTAAGCCATAGTTAATTTAACCCTTGTTTGGTAGAAACATTTTAATCCTCTTATTAATTAATTCAAAGTTGTAATCCAATATTTGGTATGAGCAGAATAATGAAATTACCTAAATACCCTCTGTCCTATATATAAGTTGTTAGGTTTCCTATTTTCGTTCAATCTTTTCCTATTTGGGTTTCAATTGCTCTCTTCTTTTTCTTTTTTTTTTACATATTCCACTTTTTGCTGTAAGTTTTTATTTGGTTTCAATCACTTTTAAATATTCCATTTAATAATTTTAAAATTAAAATATGCTATAAAATTTCACCTCTTTATATATATATATATATATATATAATTCTAAAATCGAGGTTCACGGGTTTGTGACTCACAAAGACCAAGAAGAGAAATTTTAGGTATTTGAATTTTCGACTTTATTTATAGAATAATTCAATAAAAATAAAATTAAATATATATTATTATGTGATTAAATTAATTTAATAAATTCGGTATGCTTTTGATAATGATGAGATTTAACTCTTCTAGTTTATTAAGAACACTTGTCACATATCTGTAGGATACTCCTAGTTCTACTCTATTTCTATTCGTTCAATGTAACTTGTGTATATAGGTGCACTTCTATCGGTTAATAAAATCAAGGGACAATTCAATCCTATCATGGTATCAGAGCTACAAGTGATATGACAACCTAAGCATTCTTTTACCAAGAACTATTCCCATATCACCATGAGCAATCAAACTATTTCTAACATCCTGAGCATAGAAAAAGTTTTTTGTATCTATGTTTTTATCATATGTGCTTGTCTACAAATATACTTATAAAAAAGAGATGTATTTGATGGATAAATTAGATGCGTCTATTAGAAATATACGTATTTGAGCTACTTAGATTTGAGTAGCTTAGGTATATCTGTTTCGCAACAAAATAAATTTATTTGCCCTTTTTATTGTTTTACTAATTTTTTTTGTAGACCCTTAAGATGAATTTCCAAATAACCTACAACAACCTAAAATGTATAATATTTCTACACTTCAACTCAAACTATTATAAACTTTCTAATATCCAAATTAAAACTATAATTATACAACTATAATTACAAGCATTCTACAACTTCAATACATAAGCTATTATAAACTTTTCAACAACTTAAACTTACAAGCATACTCAACAATTCATCAAACAACTCAAATTTACAAACATATACTCAACAATCCATACTCATTACATACAAGACATAATGAAATAATTCAACTTGTATTTAAAAAAATTGTATTACAATTTAACAAATTCCAATATACAAATTCACTTGTAAAAAAAATCGCATTTAAAATCTTATATGCACACATTTGAAAAAAAATTGTACCACATTTCTCGAATTTCATTAACTTGTGTCTGAGTATATGGTTCGCTTCCAAAAATTGTCTACAAAATAAAATTAAACACATAATAAAAAATGCTATAAGAATTATAATAGTTACCTATAATTGAAATAAATTGCATGTAAGCTAGTATCAGAAATAACATTATCTTAAGTAATGATGTATTTGTGCCATGGTAGGTTACGTTGTTTTTAATTCAAATTACTTTTGTTAATTAAATTTTCTATATGAATTTATTTTAGGGTCCATCTTTTTATTAATATTATTCATTTTAAATTCGAAAATCAAATTTTTATACTTCATAAAATTTTACTAAGTCTGTCAATTAATTTTATTTTGTTCAATTTTCAACTTCTATATCAGTTTATACCATTTTTTTTTTCATATCTCTTTAGTTAATCTAATCACTAACAAATATTTACAATTTAATAAAACAAGCTTCCAGCTAAAACAAACTATCAATATATATATGTGTCAAATCTTATATTAATTTAGGTTTCTCATTAAACACCACAAAGAAATATATTTCTTTTATTAATCTTAATTAGTTTCAATTAGGTTTTCACTAAAGTTTTTTATCAAATACCTTGAAAGCAATATACATATACCAACTAATCTCATTATTTCCATCTCTTACTGCCTCATCTACGTTGATGATTTGCTTATTTTGAGTTCTTCCAGTGATTTGGCATCATCTCTTACTAACAAATTACAACAATGTTTCAAACTAAAGGATCTTAGGCGATTACATTACTTGGAGTTGAAGTTCATTGGCATAAAAATGGAATCAGGCTGTATCGAAGAGCTCTTGAAGCGAGCCAACATGGCAACTTGTAAACCTGTATCCATCCCTATCTTGCCTGCTGAGAAGTTATACCTCGGCGATAGCCCCTCTTTTTTCAGATCCCACATTGTACCGGAGCATTATTGGTAGCCTCCAATATTTAGCATTCACTCGACCGGATATATCCTTTGCTGTTAATAAGCTAGCTCAATTTATGCACCAACCAATGGAATCTCATTGGCAAAATGCGAAATGCCTTCTCTGTTATCTTCAAGGCACATCTAGTCACGGTCTTTTTTTTTTTTTTTTTTCAAAAGTCCACCACTAACAACATTAAAGCCTTCTCCAAGGCTGACTGGGATGGTAATATTGATGATCGAAAATATAGAACTGGCTATGCTATATTTGTGGGATAGAATTTGATCTCTTGGTCCTCACGCAAGCAAAATTCAGTTTCCCGCTCTTCCACCGAAGCAGAATATCGAGTCATTGCAACGGCTACTTCTAAATTAATGTGGCTACAATCCCTCATGACAGAGATCGATCGGTTTACCACTTGCCAGTACCCCTACATTATGGTGTGATAATTTAAGTACCACATAGTCTTTCACTCCCGTTCAAGCATTTGGAAATTGATTTTCAATTTGTTGGAGATCGAGTCAACAAAAAATTATTGAATATTCGATACATCAGCTCCAAAGACCAACTCCCGATGTCTTTACCAAGCCACTTGTCAAATCGGCGTTTCAGCACATGCGCTCCAAGCTGACCGTGTTTCCCTCCCCAGTCCAACTTGCAGGGGGTGATAAGGATAATATTTTACTCTTCTAGTTTATCTACAACACTTGTCACATATCTGTAGAATACTCCTAGTTCTACTCTATGTCTATTCGTTCAATGTAACTTGTGTATATAAGTGTACTTCCCATCAGTTAATGAAATCGTGGGAGAATTCAATCCTATCATACCTAAGAATTTCTCCTCAATTAAATTATTGCCATTCACTCATTGTTTTACTGTTTATTTATTTTGTTTAGTTTTTTAATAGTGTGTGTTGGATTTTACAGTTTAATTTTGTGTTTGCATATATATGTATATTTGTTTGCATTGAGTTGAATTACTTTTCAAAGAAGAGCAACGGACTGCAAAATTTGGGCCAAATTAACCAATATAATAATTAAAGGGATTTAGACACAAACCCATGACAACTTTTGTTTTTTTCCCTCCGAGTTTTTTAATTTTCTAAATAGTGCGTTTTACATGCAATTTTTTCCCGGATACTCCTTCCTGTCTACAAGAATCCATAATCCACATAGATCCCGCCAAAAATCCTCTGCTTGATGGTACATGCCAGTTGGCTGGAACAAAGAACATAAATAAATAATTGGGAAGGAATCCCTTTTTATTTTTGCAAATTCATTAAAAAAAATCAAAACCACATCCTCCAGCACAAAGTACATAGAACTGGGAGGCACTTCCTCAACCAACAGCTCGTCATCACTCACAACTGGTCATGGGGTCCACTTTTTTAATGGTGATCCTTTTATTTTTATTTTTTTTTCTTTTCCCTGTTTATAACATACTCCATTTTTATCCAGCATGTATTTTTTCTTTATTTTTCAATCTGATTTTTTTCTCTTCATTCTTCATAAATAAATTCATTAATTTATTAATATTTTACTCCATTCGTTCCATCACCATTACACTACCCGACCTTATAAGGTATATATCATTGCATCACTGTCCCCTTCTACACTTCAGCCGTTGCCCATGATCCTAATGTTACACCTTCAAACCCCATCTGATCATCACAATATTATTTATAATCCTATTTATTTATGTATTAAATTAATTTTTACAACACTATTTTTTGTGTCTTTTTCTTTATTAAATTTATTTCTTCTTTCTTTCTTTAAAATGATATATTTTGCATAAAATATAATGTACTATGAATATAATTTATGAAAAAATTACAAATAGACACCAAGCAAATTATATATATATATAACTCACATATTATGAATATAGTATATTTTATAACGTAAATACATAACTCACATATAATAAATATAGTATATGTATAGCATACACATATAACTAACATACAATGTTTTTTACAAAGATAAATTTAAATTGCATCATCTATTATAACATAGTTATAGATAAATTATATATTAATTATATGTATATATAGGTATAACTCATATATACTCAACATATAACATAGTTGGAGTCAAATTATATTAACCAAAAAGAATTACAGTATTAATAATAAATCATTGAGCAAAATTGAAAATTTGAATTAAATTCTAAAAAATATAATTCTCATTCCGGTGTGTGAATTTCAGGACCGAGAAGACTTATGTAGAATAAATTATATCGTAAACAATAGTATATCTAATTGTATAAAAATAATTAATTTAGTGATTGAAATTGAGAAAAATAAAAGTATAATGCATTTTTTGTAGAAAAATAGAAAAGTTCACGGTTCAAAAATAAGAAGTTTGACTAATAATAAATTTATATTATAATTAATTATGTTAAACAAATATTTATTAAAGGTAAATATATACATATGCATGGTGACATTGGTCACATATGCATGCTAGTCTTTCATCTAATTATAAAATTAAAAAAAGTAAAGAGGAAGTGGCCAACATTTGGATCATTCTCTGTTAGGAACAGAGAATAATACATCAAGGCAAATAAGAGAAGTAAATTAAAGAGAATTTTACACCAAATAACAAAATTTAACTTTTTTTTTCAAAATTACTTACACTTTTATTTTATTTTCATTTTTATCAAACTTCTTTTCATCTACACCTATTTTTTCAATTTTATTTTTTTCTCTTTTCTCTTTCATTCTGTAACCCTCATCCGAATAATTTTTACAAATTTTCAACAGTGAACGTACAGGGCGACGAACAATGCGAGGGAGGCACTGATCAACAATTCAATCACCGACAAGCTTGTGAAGCCAGCATACATGGAGGCGATAGCGAAGAGGATGGCGTTAACAGAACACCTACTGGAAAGAGCAATGCTTTGGGTTAATAGTGGAGATGCTCATCGACAAGGCTGCGGAGCACAATCGTCTCGGTGGAACCTATGGTGGCAATCGCAAACCAACTCTCTTTATATGCTTGGTCATGAAGATGCTCTAGATCTAGCTTTAAAAGGACATTGTCATCGAGTTTTTCATTCTTTGTCGCAAATTTTTTTTTCTTACATCCATCGTGTTCCTAAGATTAAATAACTTGATATCGGAGTAATTTTTGGTTATTGAAGTTTGTTCTGTTTGCATTTGAAGTGAGTAGGACTTGCCAAGATGTCTTCGTGCAACACGAGGAATTATGAGTTATTTTGATTTATATAAATTTCCAAAATATATCCAAAGTATTCCTAAGATATACTCAAAGTATTCTCATAGATTTCCAAAGGCATACCGAAGTATCTCCAAAATATATTCAAGTTATTCCACGATAATTTCTTATAGGAAATTGAGAATTCTAAAGGTATACCAAAAGTATCCTAAGGTATACCTGATATATTCTTATGGAATTCCCGAAAGTAAATCCAAGTATCCCCAAGATATTTCCAGATAATTCCTCCCAGAGAATTCATTAAGAATTCCTAAGATATACCCAAACTTAATGTATACGCAAAATATCCCCAATGTATTTCTAAGGGCTTTTCAAGATATATCCAAGGTATTTCAAAAGATATATCAAATTATTTGTTTAAGATTTTGTAATATTTTGAATTTTTATTAAATTCTATTCTTTTCATTCTTCAATAATTTAATTGTTATTGTTTTTATTCTTTTATTATTTTTGATGACAAATGAACCAAGATATCCTCAAGGTATGCCAAAGATAAACCGTTTGGCTATATATTGAGGTGATTTTCAGATTTAGGTATTATTATAATTTTAGAAAGTTGTTTTCGGTTAAATTGAAAAGAATTTTTAGGAGCGATAAAAATATAAATATGTATCATTTTTTTAGTATTTTTGTAAAATTTCATAAATTAAATCAAGTAAGAAAAACAATAAAAAAGAGACACAAAGATTTGCATGGTTTACCCAATGTGAGCTACGTCCACGGATGGCGATGAACAAAATAATTTCACTACGATAGAGATTAGTACAAAAACCTCAAGAGGCTCAAAGGCACAAGGAGGAAATTACAAGATAGAAAAAAACTCAATCTCTCGCAATTTTTTGCTCCCTCTCTTGCTATACCCATTTGCAAGACTAACTGAAATACTTGGCTCTCCTTCTTCCACGTCATTGTCAAATCAAGAAAAGATTTAGTTAATAAATGAGTGAATCACATGTGAAAATAATGCATAATTCTTATGGGCTTGGGCTAGGCATAATGAGCTAGGAGAATTATGAGCCAATATCCTAACAATCACCACCTTGGCTCAAATTTGACGAGCGACCCATCGCCATCTAAAGTCTCAAAGGGCAATTAAGTGCTACGAACACCAATTAAGTCTAAGCAATGCTTGAACTTAGCAATAAGGAGTAGCTTGGTCAACATATCTGCTAGATTCTCTGAAGTATGAACTTTTTGGATAATAATTTCTCCTGTGGCAATAATATCTTTGATATAGTGATACTTAATACTTATATGCTTGGTTTTGGAATGATATACATCATTCTTGGTAAGATTAATAGTATTTTGACCATCTGAGAACATAATGGCTAAATCCTGTACAATACCAAGTTCAATAACAAGACCTCTCGACCATGTAGCTTCCTTCACACCTTTAATAACTACAATATATTCAGCTTCTGTAGTAGATAATATATCAATAAATTGCAGTGATGCTTTCCAACAAATAGTACCAAAACATAAAGTGAAGATGTAACTAGAGAGAGACCTTCGCCTATCAAGGTCACCACTATAATCAGAGTCCACAAAACCGACAATATCGTATGAGGTTACCTTATTGTTATCAAATGACAAGCTAAGATTAAAAGAGCCTTTTAGATATCGAAGAATCCATTTAATTGCATCCCAATGAGCCTTTCCAGGATTGTGCATGTAGCGATTTACAATGCTAACTACATAAGCCAGATTAGGTCTAATGCAAACCATGGCATACATGAGACTTCCAACTGTACTAGAATAAGGAGCACTTGCCATATCTTTTTTCTCTTCTTCAGTTATTAGACAAAGGTTTAATGATAATTTAAAGTAAGCAGCAATAGGAGTAAAGACAAGCTTGCATGAGCTCATATTGAACCTTTCAAGAACTTTTTCAATATATTTCTTTTGAGACAAACAATGTCTCGACTTTTTCAAAATCTTCTTTGCTACACCAAGATCCTTCATTTCAAACTCGTTACTAAGCTGAGACTTCAACCTGTTGATTAAAGATTTATCGCTTGAAGCTATTAACATATCATCCATGTATAGCAACAAGTAGACAAAGACATCATTAGAATATTTCATGAAATATACATAACTATCATATTTACTCCTTATATAACCTTGCCCAATCATGAAGGAATCAAACCTTTCCTATCTTAGAGCTTGTTTTAGATCGTATAAAGATTTCTTCAATCTACAAGCATAATGTTCCTTTCTAGGAACCATAAACCCCTCAGGTCAACATATATAAATTTCTTCCTCTAGTTCACCATGAAGGAAAGCTATTTTGACATCAATTTGCTCCAATTCCAAATTAAACAGAGCAAAAAATGCAAGAAAAACATGAATGGAGGTATAATGAACAACATGTGAGAAAACTTCATTAAAGTCAATACCTTCCTTTGATTGAAGCCTTTAACAAGAAGGCATCTTGTATCCTCAACCCCAAGAATACCAATTTTTTTTTTTCTTGTAGATCTATTTGGAACCTAATAGTCATCGGTCTTTTGGTAGCTCGACCAATTTCCAAGTATCATTCTTATAGAGACTTTCGATTTCTTCGTACATAACCATTAGCCATTGAGATGAATCAAGATAAGAAACTGCTTCTAAATAAGAGGAAGGCTTAACACCTTTAGGAATTTCTTGTGCAACTGACAAAGCATAAGCAATCAAGCTATCATCATATATGGCAGGCTTTCTGATTTGCATCCTTAGAGGATCTCAAGCAATAGAATACCTATCCTATTATGACTAGATAGAACTAGTGATACTTGTCACTGGATCATCACCATGATCATCATTGCTAGGTTGTGCGTCTGAAGAATATAACACAATTTTACTTGGGCTTGATATTTTCAACTCAACCTCCACCTTCTCGTCAGTACTTTGATTATCTACACTAGAAGAAGAAGTAGAAGACTCTATTCTAAAAGAAAGAAATGCTTCTTCATTAAAAGTAACATCCCTACTAAGAATAACTTTTCAGGACTTAGGATCCGAACACTATAATTTGTATCCCTTAGACTCAGAAGCATAGCTAAGAAAAATGCATTTAATAGCTTTAAGAGCTAACTTGCCATCATTAATATGAGCATATATAGGAGAACTAAATATTCTAAGATTAGAGTAATCAACAAGCTTACCTAACCAAACTTTTTCTGGAATTTTGAAGTCAATAAATGAATGTGGAGATCTATTCACTAGATAGCATATTGTAGAAGTTACTTTAGCCCAGAACTTATGACGATTCCATAACCCAGCATTTGAGAGTATACACTTAGCTCTTTCAAGTAAATTTTTGTTCATTCGTTCTGTGACTCAGTTTTGTTAAGGCTTACTGACAAGTATCCTATGTCTTGTAATGCCAGGTTCAGCACAGAACTTAGTAAAATTTGATTTACAAAACTCTAAGCCATTGTCAATTTTGAGCTTTTTTACTTTCCTCTCAGTCTAGTTTTCAATAAGAGATTTCCACTTCTTAAAAGTGGGAAAGGTTTCATTCTTATTCCTTGAGAAATAAACCCAAACTTTTTGGAGAAGTCATCAATCAAGATCATCATGTACCGTTTACCTCCAAAAGAAGGAACTTTAAAAGGTCCCCATAGATCTGAGTGGATATAATCGAAGAAACCTTGTGTATGGTGTGTTGTAGTAGAGAAACCAACCTTTTTCTACTTTCCAAACACACAGTGTTCACAAAACCCCAACTTGCTCATACTACCATTAAGAAGGCCTGTCTTGCTGAGCAAGTTCATACCTTTCTCACTCATATGCCTTAGGTGCATATGCCATAATTGAGTGAGACCATCATTTAACAATGAGGATGTAGACACAACAGCTGAACCTATCACAATAGAGCCTTGTAAGCTATATAGGCTACTATGCATATTACCCTTCAAGTGAACCAGAGCACCTTTAGACACCTTTAAAACTCCGTTTTCAGCAGAATACTTGCACCCAAATCATGAATATGATGTACATTTATCAATGTCTTGAGACAATCATTATGGATCTTAATATGCATACTACCTATACCAGCCATCTTGCATTGAACATCGTTGCCCATTAGAACAACTCTATGATCCACTGATTCATGTGTGGCAAACAGTCATATGAGGACACATGTGGTAGGTATAACTAGAATCTAAAACCTGCTCGGTCTTGCTTCTCTTTTAAGTAGAAGCAGCTAATAAGATGTCGCCTTCAGATTTAGATTCAACAACACCGGCTTCAGCGGTAGCTTTTTGAGGTTGTTTGCCTTTTTCTTCTTTTTCTTTCTTATTTTTCAATTTGAAACAATCAAAGATTGCATGCCCAGTTTTCTTATAATAGTGACAAGTTACATTGGAATTATGTCTCCTAGATTTCTTTTTACTATTAGTACCCCTTTTTTCATTTGATCTACCATTAACTGACAAGCCTTCAATTTTTTATACAAAATGAACTTCAAATCAAAATTTTCTTTAGATAACAAATTAGACTTGACATCCTCAAAAGATAATGTATCATTGTTACTATACAATATAATTTCCTTAAAGTGTTTATAGGTAGATGGTAAAGAGATAAAATAAAACAACCTTATCCTCATCATTAATTTTAACATCTAAATTCTCTAGATCAATAATGATTGAATTGAATTCATCAAGATGAGACTGAATGGGAATACCTTCGGCCATACGGAGCATGTATAAAAGCTCTTTGAGATAGAGCTTGTTCGCTAGACTTTTGGTCATTTATAGAGACTCAAGCTTGAGCTAAAGTCCAATAGCGGTAGTCTTCTAAACCACCTCGCGAAGCACCTCCTTGGACATTTCATCTAACTCTTGTCATTGCTCATCAATCATTGAATCATACTTATTTGAAATCCCTTTTAAAGCCTTTTTGAGACCATTTTGAATGAGAATACTATTATCTGCACGCTTCAGATGTTGAAGCTAATCTTGCCATTAAACTTCTCTATGTCAAACTTGGTGACAATAGGCACCTTGAACCTTGCTCTGATATCACTTGTTAGGAATAGAGCGTTTGCATAAGCGGAAATAATGGATCAAGAAAAATAAGAGAAGTAAATTAAATTAAGCAAGAAAAGCAATAAAAAGAGAGACACAGATTTATGTGGCTCACCCAATATGGGCTACGTCCATGGATGAAGATGAGCAAAATAATTTCACTATGATGGAGATGGGTGCAAAAACCTCAAGAGACTCAAATGCACGAAGAGAAAATTACAAGATAGAAAGAACTCAATCTCTCACAATTTTGCTCAATCTCTTACTATACCCATTTGCAAGAACCAAATGCCTATTTATAGGCAAAACTTTTGCTCAATAAATGGCTAAATGAGGGCCATGTTTGTTGCTCCCAAACCAATTGAAATACTTGGTTTTCCTTCTTCCACATCGTTGCCAAATCAAGGAAATATTTGGTTAATAAATGAGAGAATTACATGCCAAAATAATGCATAATTCTTATGGGCTTGGGCTAGGCATAATGGGCTAGGAGTATTATGAGCCAATATCCCAACATTCTCCGTTATAATGTTAAATAAATATTATAGGGACTTTGACATAAATTCCTCATTTTATAAGGTAATTTAAAATTTTAACTCACGTAAGTTTTATTTCCACCAATACCTCAATTTTTTCCTAATTTTTATTTATTATTCTTCTCTCTCTCTTCTCTTCTTTTTATACCACTACCAACTTTGTCCACTACCCAAATAACCTCCAATTATCACAAAATTTGAACTATAATTAGTTTTCTACCTTCTCATCACTCCATTGACATTAATTTTTCAAAAATTCGATCAGATTTATGAGATATGTGAGGTGAAAATCGCACATCAGGGCTGTCATCTCGTTTCTCCAATTTCCCGTCTTCTTTTTGTAATTTTGAGACTGGAAATGGACTCTAAGGATAGAAAAACCTTGGACTGGACAATTTTAGCTCTAAGAACCACTGTTTGAAGGCTAATTGGGAAATGAAAAATATAGTGTCAAGCTGCCCTATCCGTTTCTCTTATTTTTCAACTTTCTTTTTCAATTCTAACATCGGAAATGGACTTAGTTTATCGAAAAATCATGGATTGGACAGTTTGAACTTCGGGAATCATCGTTTGAGGGCTAATCGTGAACAATTCCTTCACTTGCTGTATATATAACCTACATATAGCTAACATATAATGTTTTCTACAAAAATAAATTCAAACTGTAGCATCTGTTATAACTTGGTTATACATAAGCAGAATGCATATTATATGGGTTGAGAGATATAATCCATATATAGTCAACATATAATAAACATATAATAATGTTGAAACCAATTAAATTAACAAAAAATAACCGTAGTATTAAGAAAAAGCATCAAATTAGCCCATCATTAATCATTGGACGATGTTGCATATAGTGTGTGTATGCATTTATATATATAGCACATAGCAACATATAGTCAACATATATTATTGTAATTATGATGCAATAATTATTTGCATAAAATACAGCATATCATACACTATATACGTATTATATGAACACTATCTGAATATTATAATACAAATGTTTATCAATAATTAATGGACAACAAAATAAAAAAAATAGAGATTAAATTGTAAAAGTATAATTTTTGCTCTGATCTCAAATTGTGAAACCAATACGTGCAATAAATATTCACATGAATAATGGTCTATAAAATTAGTTTAGGGCATAAAATTGAAAAAAAAATTAAAAAAAATAAAAAGGTAGGGATTAAATTGAAATTTTTCCATAATTAACTTTTAAGAGAGATTAATGAATAATTAATTAAAATTAGTTAAAGTAAATGAGTGGTACATGCGGTACACCTGTAACACATGCAAACTAATGAAGATGACATTTTTATTTAAAAAAGAAAAATCTTTAATTCTTTCATAAACTTAAAAAAACCACTTCACTTAACTCTACTTTCTATCTCTTTCTTCCTTATAATCCCCCAATTTATGCATAATCAAACAATTTCTGTAACACCTTATACCTATGGATATCACTTATACTTATATCATGTTGTCGTATATTGCATATAATGGAACATTGTCCTGTTTATAATGAGGGATTTTTTTTTTGAATCATATAACATTATCACTTTGCAACATTTGACAGTTAAGCATCACATATACACACTATTACATACTTACTAATTTATACATATGCGGATAGACAACCCAAATTACAAATGTCATGTTCCTATACATATGTGCAATGCAAGGAGAGAGATTGGTGAG
>CATIWF010202843.1:0-37557 GCA_949630135.1 Balakata baccata
CACAAATTATACCCATGTAAATCCATACAAACTCAAATAAAACTTATATAAATATAATCAAATTAATCACAAAACAATCAAATTAATCAAACTAAAATGCAAATTACACTAATCAATAATCAATAGAAAATCAATTTTAATCCATATAAAATACAAATTATACTCAAACTAATCCATACAAAGTTACAAACTAAAACACAAATCATATAAACTATTATAAACTAAACCAATTCTAATCAATACAAAATATAAAAAGATAGATAAATAATTGCAAAAAAAAACCAACTTGAATATATATATATATATATATAACCTGGTGGAACTGTGGAGATAGACGACAAGGAGTCACAGGTGACCGGGCTGACGACCGATAAGGAACTGCAGGCGATGAGTGGCAAAGCTGCCGCAGGGGAGGGGGCTACTGGGGATGGGGGCATGCGAGGAAGGGGGACAGGAGGGACTACTGCAAGGGATAGGTCAGGCTGGATAGTTTTAGGGTTTTTTTTAAATAAAAATTATATCAAACAGTGTCGTTTCATTCTTTGGGTGGGGTCATTTTGCCAAAGTCAAAACGATGCCATTTCATGTTTTTCTTGGACCCGTTTAAACCGGTAAAAATCGGCCGGGTCATTCGGTTCCCGAATCGACCGTCGATCGAGCTGGTTTTACCCCCTATCTGATACCTGTCTGGGTTCCCACGCCAAAACCGACAGATCTAGTCACCGATTTCAGATTTTTTCTATCGAACCGGCCGGTCCGGTTTTCATAACCATGCCTAAAAGCATATTAGAGCAGTAATATAATTACATTAAGAAAAGTGTAGACATTCACTAAACTATCATAAAATTTGAACCAAAGCTTCCCCAAATTAAATACATATAGACATTAACTGTTTGTATATAAAAATTTATACTTTAAGGAATATTGAAAAAATAACATAATTGCATTAAGAATAACTAGCATTTGTCTCAATGAGCAAAGGTGCCTCTCCACTTCCCAATAAAAGCAGTGTTACTTTGAGCAATGCAACTTCCATATACCAACCAAGTAATTCCTTCACAAATCGCCGATTAAGTGCTTCTAAACTAAACCTACATGAAACAAAAAATGAATCATGAAATTAAGGCCCAATCAAAATGGTAAGACAAAAACAAACAAACAAACAAAATTGTATAACTAGAATCATGAAACACAATTGAACAATAGTAAAGCAAACAAATATGTGAAATATTGTATAACACATGACAAAAATATTTTAACAATAATATTGCAACTTCATGTAAAAGTTGAGAAATAAATGAGTTGATCATAATACACATACAACACATAATTTCCATAAGAACCAGAAGAAATCACGGTTCAGTTATTCAAGTCCAGTGCCCTTATAGAGAAAAACAATTTGAACAAAAATCACTTCTACAAAGAAATTCCTTGCGATTCAGAAGAATCATGGCTATAAAATTTACCTTATGCATGAATAGGAATAGAAAACTTTCAATTTGTTTCTCACATAATGGTAATTCACTAGGAAATAACACTAGAGATCTGAGAATTACCTATTTATCTGTTCACACAGAACAAAAGTATCAACTAAATCCACATATTGTCAAATAGTAGTTAATATTAAAAAGAAGTAATTGCATATCTAAATCGTTATTGCCATTTCAACCATTTTAAGATGCCAGCACAAAGTCATTAGAATACCCCATAGAAGTAAATTTTGATGCCTTTTAAAACAAGAAAATGAATTCTTACACAAGTTAAGAAAGTATTTAATACACAGGTGCTGTCACGCCCACAAAACGGGTTTAGAAGCTATCAAGATCTTTTGGAGTGTTAAAAAGGTTGGTGGCATAAAAAACAAGAGAGAGTTGAAGTCAATGCTATGCATGACCCGTGCTTATCTGCATGACCCGTGTAAGGTTAGTTAGGTAAGTGTTGTGCATAACCTGTGTAGGATATATGGCTGAAGACATTGTGCACGACCCATGTAGAAGTGCACGACTCGTGCTCGTGTCAGGTATATATATATCCGAGTTCTCTCTCATTCAGTCATAAATTCACTTTCACCCATTCCTACTTGAGAGAAAATCCTAGGATCACTTCTCTTTCCTAAACTTGAATCCAACTCAAAGAACACCTAAATACTTGGAAAAAACATCATTAAACCTAAAGATCTTCACTTATAAGTGTGGTTTGAGAAGAAAAGGAAAAAGATTGTGTATAAGAGGAAGAAGGACAAGGGAACCCGACACCAAATTCGTCATTGGGGAGAAATCTAAAGGGATTTTGTTAAGTTTTACACTACTTTACCTTCTTTGATCGTTGATTTTCTTTGATTTCTCTTCCTTTCAAAAAGAAACTCAAAATTCTACCTAGGTTTGGGGGTTTATAACTGAAATGGGGAAGAGTAGGGTAAGATTTTGTGATTTAAAAAGTTAATCCATGTATAAAATAGTGATATGAACCTTTGGCCTAGTTTGGAAACACATTAATTAAGAGTGAGAACTATGGAATCTAGGGTTTATAGCTTTCATTTATGGTTTTTATACAAGCAAAGTTATTGATAAGTAAATGTTTATGTTAGGAGCTCTTCAAGACCCTTGAGGCAACCACCAAAGAGGTGGAGGAGCTTGATTTTGGTAAAGTATTGGTGGAGATTTGAGGTTTGTATACAATAATACCCCCTTGCTATTATGTCATGATTATGACTCACATATGTGATTAGCATATAAATGATTGAATCAAAAATGTTGAATTTAATGAGCCTTGTGCTTGAACCATAAATGCTAACAAAAGTATATTAAACGTGATGGAAGCCTTGAAGGTGTGAATATGTGAATTATAAGAGGTTTGTGCCTATTATGTATGACATAGTGGTTGAAAATCTTAAATGGTAGTTAACTGAAGAATGAATGATTGGCTTTAAGCTAAGGAAATGCAGTTGTTGAATGTTGTAAACAAGTTTGGTGCTTAACCAAACAATTGGAAGATGCTTATGCACTTTGTGTTAAAATATGTGCATTTTTTATAAACACGAAAACTAGATATGGATTATTTGATATGCCTCATAGGGTTGAACGGTATCATAATTCCCTAAATTCCTTAAGCTTAAATACTCTGAGTGCAAGAGCTTTAAGGATCAATATGTAATATCTAGAGGGTTCATGTTTCTTTCAGCTACAGAATGAAATGCTTATTACCCAGAGTTGACAAAGCATAACTAGACGAATGTTATCATGATGTGATTGTTTGGAACTTATATGTGATAATAGAAATATGAATTTGGATATTTATCATAATTCACATGTTTGATACACAATATTAATTATTGTATTATTGTATACCACTAAACAATTGCTTAGCATAGGAGTGTTTGTTGTCTCTCATATAGGTGGATAGTTTTAGCCTGAAGAGCTGCAGAAAACAAAGAGCCTAAAGACTAGAGTCTACACTGTGTTACAGGGTACAAGTCACATAGTGAACTTTTGTAAAGTCTTCTCATGTTTCTTTATATGTCAAATTATATTTGAACATTGAGCTTTTGTATTTTATGGCTCTTTTAAGGGCTAAGCACTCTTGTAACCTCATTTTGTAAACTCTTATGTTTTGAATGCGTACATATTTTGGATGAAATCTTGTACAGGTTTAATAATTTGTTTTAAGTCAGACATCATGGCCATGATGCACATAATAATTTTTGAAAAGTTCTGCATTTCAAATAGATGTCTAGTAACATATCTTCATATGAGTTGAGAATAAATCCCAGCTCTATGTAAGGGTGTTACATGTACCATATAGAATGAATTTTTTCCCCTTCAAAAGGTCCTTGATACTAGCTTTCATCAACCCAATATTTATATGTCTCCTACTAAAGAAAATGAAAAGGCTTATACATCATTATCAAAATGACAAAATTGAGATTTCTTAAAAATTCAAAATAATTAAAGCAATTTGTTTTTCAACTTCAGGATATAAGGTTGGAGGTGGCATTTGAATGACTTGTTCTCACAGTCATCCTACCCTATCCTATTTCTTCAACAGGATAGTAAGGAATTATAAACCAGTAAATAATCAAGTAATGATAACTTATGTTTTGTTATACTTTTGTTGCACATATTTCATAACATCATACAGCCCTCAAACTTCCAACTTCACATTCATTTTGCAATTTGATAGTTAAAAGTCATGTAGCATGATACATCAACCTAGAGAAGTTAAAAATTATGGGAGCAAAAAAACAATATCAAACACTGAGATCATGGAACAAGACATTAAAAATACTGATTTATATCGCATAAAATATTTACTTTTCAGTTTCACGCAAATGGATGGAGTTCCAGTAGGCATTAGCTAGAAGAAAAGACATTACAATGTCTTCACAATTCTTGGTGAATAAATTTCAAAATTGAAATGTGTTAAGCATTTACATAAAGTAGAATAGTGGGAAAAATGACGAGCATAAATTGTTTTGCGCAGAAGAAGAACATGTTCTTGGTTGTGTATTCTCTGATTAATGCTAACATTTCATTGGTATAAAAAATAAGATACTTTTTAAGGAAAACAACTGCCTCTGAGAGGACTATAATGTATATCCCTATCACCAAACAAACCCCCAACTGCAATATATTTAGTAATCATTTTTCCCTTTCTCCACAAATTAAGATTTAGATACCCTCCAGTAAATTGATTGTTAGACTCTAAAATGCTACTATAACATGACCAATGTTAACTGCAATTTGTATATTCGCATTCCAAGTACACTGTTCTACTATGAATCATTCTCTTTATAAATTATACCTAATTATAATCATCAAAGACAACAAGTGCCCTAAAACATATTCAATTATCTACATTTGAAAAAGAAAATGAAATCCAAATATTGTTAATAACCATTGAAAGAGCATTAATTGAAAAACCTACTAATAACCATCAGCATGGAAGTCACTAGGCGGTGTAAATTGTCATCTCTTATTCCAATCTTTTAACTACAACAACATTTACTAAGAAAATAGACAACAAAAAAGAAAATATTTTTCATGCAAACTTCACATAGTATACTTCAACCAGATTTGAGATATCCCTTCCAAGCAAGAATCTTGTACAATATGAGCACTCTTGAAATCTCCATATTAGAAATCAGAAAACCAAAAAAATCAACATAAATTAAGTTAATAAACTTGCATTAAATCTCACTAATAAATTTATCCATGACCTGCTGCCATGTGGTATCAACTGGTGGCTGCCTCGTGCATAACTTGTTTTTCTTGTTGTGATTGGTGACTAAGTGAAGTTACACATACATCTTTTAGATAAAATGCACAAAATTTATATGAAAAAAGAAATACATAAAAAACAATGGCTTATAAATCTGTTGCACCTAATACTCATGTATTTGGCCTAAGAGCTACTGGACCAATTTTAAATTGCTGAAAACTACTATCTCATGGTATGAAAACTACTATCTCATAGTATAGAAATCAATTAAGTAAAACTATCATCAAATCACACTAGTACAAAAAGTACTATCGGAGATTTTTTTTTTTTATGGCTGTAAAAAAAACAGCAGCAACAGAAGAGTAAATGCATCTGGCATAAAAAATACAGACATAAATAAATAGAAAAATGCGTCTGTCATTCAAAATGACAGGCACAAATGATTGGAAACGTCTGTCGTTTTGAACGACAAGTGCTGAAGGTTTTGGGCCTGTCGTTAGAAATGACAGGCGCAAAAGTTTTAGCAACAGTCACAAAATTTTAAAAGCGTCTGTCGTATTAAAAACATATCAAAAGCGCTTGTCGTTGAAATGCCTCAATAAAAATCCTCCCCATTAGCTGCACTTTATCATGTTCTCCAAAAGTTTTCAAATTCCGCTCAATTTTTGCGCATGCAACACCGGCAAGCGATGCAATTGAAGGTTTTTTTTCTCTTTGTTTCAATCATCCCACTGGCTGCATAAGGAGTTTCTTCCTCCCCATTGTCGTCTTCATCTTCTACTTCTTCTCAAGGTGCACGAGTATATATTGTTTAAAATTTTTTTTATATCTATGGCCAAAAATATTGCATGTCTCCTCCATTGATACTTTTGGTTATTTGTAACAGGTTTTGCTCTATTATTGTCTCCATTTTTCATCTTCTTCTTCTAGGCATGCACATAGGTATGTTTGGTTTTTTAAAATTTTTTTTTAGCTATGGCTGAAAATGAGCACTGCATGTCTTTATTGGTGTTTTTGTTTGTTGTACTAAATAAAATGGCCGAAAATTAATAATTTATTATTGTATAAATATATAGTCTCACTGTATAAATATAATTTTAATTATAAAATTAAAATGGCAAAAAGTAATAATTTATTATTATATAAATATATAGTCTCACTGTATTAATATAATTTTAATTATAAAATTAAAATGACCGAAAATTAATAATTTATTATAGTATAAATATATAGTCTCACTGTATAAATATAATTTTAATTGTAAAATTAAAATGGCCAAAAAGTAATAATTTATTATTATATAAATATATAATCTCACTATATAAATATAATTTTAATTGTAAAATTAAAATGGCCGAAAAGTAATAATTTATTATTATATAAATATATAGTCTCACTGTATAAATATAATTTTAATTGTAAAATTAAAATGGCCAAAAAGTAATAATTTATTATTGTATAAATATAATTTTAATTGTAAAATTAAAATGGCCAAAAAATAATAATTTATTATTGTACAAATATACTGTCTCGTTGTATAAATATAATTTTAATTGTAAATATGTGTCCTCTCATCTTGTGTCTTTGGACATATAGACTTTGAGAGGGTAATCCCATGAGTCATGGGAATGAATCATCTCTTGGACTATTTCATGTTAAACCTCTTTTCCATCTTGTCTATATATGTAGACTGTGAAAGACCAAGCAACATTTTAGATCTATCTCTATAAATCTTTGTCCCCAAAATAAGTTGCATCTCCAAGGCCTTTTGTGGAGAAATTTCTAGACAACCAAATCTTGACTGATTGAAGAATTGAGATGTCGTTCCAATATATAGTATGTCATCCACATACAACACAAGGAATACGATTGCACTCCTACTAACCTTTTTATATACACAAAGTTCATCTGGATTTTATGAGAAACTAAACTCTTTGATTGTCTCATCAAATTGGATATTCCAATTGTAGGATACTTGTTTCAATCCATAAATGGATCTTTGAAGCTTGCACACCTTTTGGCCATCTTTAGATGTGAAGCCTTTTAGTTGTGTCATGTACACATCCTTGTTAAGGTTTCCATTAAGGAAAGTTGTGTCCATATCCATTTGTCATATCTTATAATTATAACGAGCAGCAATGGCTAGGAGTATCCTTATGGATTTAAGCATGGCTACCGGCGAAAAAGTTTCGTCATAATCAGTTCCTTATATTTGACGATAACCTTTTGCTACTAACCTTATAGGTAACCACGTTACCCTTTATATCAATCTTCTTCTTAAAGACCCATTTGCACCCTATGGGTTTTATCCTTTCAAATGGGTTAACCAAAGTCCATATTTGCTTTTCATACATGGAATCCATCTTTTACTTTATGGCCACTAGCCATTTGTCAGATTCTAAAAAGTTCAGAACTTTTTCATAGGTTGTAGGCTCATCATCTTCTATGAGCAATACGTCATTTTGTTCACTAATGAGAAATCCATCTCTCAAGAACAACACATATCATACTAGATCTACGAGGCCCTCGTGCTTCAAAAGGTTCAGGTGCTACTTCATCTACATGAATAACAAGCTCGGATTCAGGCAGTTGATTCGCATGTCTAAATTCTTTGAACTTTTCAAATGCATCAGACTTATATTTTATAAGATACATATACCCTAATCATGAATAGTCGTCGATAAAGGTAATGAAGTAGAGGTAACCACCTCTGGCATGCACAAGTATTGGGGCACATACATCTAAATGTATTAGTTCCAAAAGCCTATTAGGACACTCACCCTTTTCCTTAAAGGGTAACTTTTCCATCTTGTCTAATAAGCAAGATTCGCAAGTGTCATATGATTTATAATCAAATAACCCTAAACTACCATCATTATGTAGCTTAATTATACCCCTCTCATTTATATGGCTAAGCCGACAATGCCATAAGTATAATGTTTTAGGTTTATCCATTTTTATTCTTTTGCTATTGTCATCGATATTGTAAATAGAAATAAAAATGTCAAGAATATAAATTCCATTGCACAAAGTTCTAGTACCATATAGAATATCATTTAACATTATTGAGCAACCATTGCTATTAATTGTTAAATCAAATCCACATATATTCAAACTAGAAACGAAAACTATACTCTTAATCAATGATGGAATATAAAAGCAATTATCTAATTATATCACAAGCCCACTTGGAAGGGTCAAAACATATGTTCTTGCAGCTTAGGCAACAACTCTTGCTCGATTGCCTACGCGTAAGTCTGACTCTTCCTTCTTAAGCTATCTATTATTTCTTAGGCCCTGCATATCAGTGCATATATATGAGTTACAACCAGTATCCAATACCTAAATGTTATTGCTAGAAATGGTGTGAATATCAATAACAAAAATACATGATGTATATGGGTTATTAGAGGCCTTCTTCTTCAAGGACTCCAAATAGGCCTTGCAGTTTCCAATGGCCATCCTTGCCACAATGAAAGCAATCCCTTTCGGGGCAGTCTCTTTAGGCTTCATCTTGGCCATACCTCCCTTTGGCTTTATAGATTGCTTTTTCTTCTTATTCTTCTTCTTAGAACTCGAAGAGTCCACCAGCATCATAGCCTTACTTTTCTTCTTGATATAAGGCTTAGCTATCTTGAGCATATTGATGAGCTCAGGTATTGTGGATGTAATATTATTCATCCTATAGTTCAGTACAAATTGTGCATAACTATAAGGCAAGCTGGTGATAATTAAGTATATACTTAATTCATGGTCCATCATAAAGCCCCAAGCACCCAGCCTTTCACTATACCTGTTCATCCTCAGCACGTGTTGCACCACAATTTACCTCAAGATTCTGGAGGAAGTTACAAGAAAAGCTTGGTACTAGATTAGATTTTAGTACAGCTTTTCATCCTCAGACAGATGGACAATCAAAAAGGACAATCCAAATAATAGAGGATATGTTAAAAATGTGTGTTATGGATTTTGGAGGACAAAGGGATTGGCACTTACCTTTGATTCAATTTTCTTATAATAACAGTTATCGTGTCAGTATTGAGATGGCACCATATGAAGCATTGCACAACAAAAAGTGTAAATCCCCTATATATTGGGAAGAGGTAGGTGAAAGAAAATTGGCAGGTCCTGAATTGGTTCAAATTACATCAGAGAATATGCCTATCATTCGTGAGCGCTTTAAGACAACTTTTAGCAAACAAAAGAGTTATGCAGATCCTAAGAGGAAACATGTGAAATTTGGAATTGGTGAATATGTATTTTTGAAAGTGTCACCAATGAGAGGAGTAATGAGATTTGGTAAGAACAGAAAGTTGGCTCCACGTTACATAGGACCTTTTGAGATCCTAGACAGAATCGGTGAAATGACCTATTAGTCGGCATTATCCCAGAGTTTTCCTATGTTCATCATGTGTTTTATATTTCTTTATTAAGGAAGTATGTTCCAGATCATTCCTATGTGTTGCAACCTCAGAGTGTTGAAGTGAATGAAGACTTATCATATGAAGAACAGCCAGTAGAAATCATAGACACTCAAGTCAGACAGCTTCATTCTAAGAGCATACCAATGGTGAAGATTAAGTAAAAAAATCATTCATATGAGGAGTGTACTAGGGAGGCAAAGCAGGAGATGCAGGATTCCTACCCATATCTCTTCCAGTCTTAAGGTAATATTCTTTCAAAAACTTGAGGATGAATTTTTCTTTAAAGAGGGGAGAATGCAATACCTTTAATTTTCATAATAAATGAATTAATTATTTTCGTAGGTAAAATTCCGTAAAACCCAAGAGTTGATATAAAAATTACAAAAATGCCACTGATTATAAATATGGTGTTAGCCCTCTCTCTCCTTCAACTCTCTCTCTCTCTCTTCTTCTCGTTTTCTCTCTTCCTCTTATCATCATCTCCATTTCCAATCACCACCCAAACGATATCTAATCGATGCAAAATTCAGGCTTCAAGTAGATTTAGACCTCCCTAACACTTTGGTAACATCAGATTTTTAGAAATCCAGTCAACTTCATCGAAAACGGCTGGATAATTTTTGGGTGTTAGGCTACCCCTACTGATTCTCCACCTTCCTAGCCTCTTTTCACCATTCTGACACCAAAAATGAGTTCTGGAGGTCTACAAACCTTAGTCTAGACCTTTGGAGCTCCGAGCATCGTCGTTCGAATCTTGATCAGAGTTCAGGTTTTTTCATAGGAGCTGCTAGAAATTTTGTAGATCTAGGCATTTCCGGTCACTTCTAAGACACAAGACTTGTACTTTTAGACTTCTCACATCCTAAGGAAGCTATTGGTACCCTTCGATCGTTATTCCCTTGCAGTCAAAAATTTTCCAGTCACCGAAGTCCAGCAGCCACTGACTGGATGTTTTTTGGCAAAATCTCTGGCTCGTTAAATTGAGTCATCCAGTACCAACCACACCTGCCATTTTTAGATAGTGAGATATGATTTTATTTGTGAAATTTAAGTATATTATTTAATTAATGTGATAAATTTATTTTATTGAGTAATTTGATGAATTGCATGATTATGTGAATTATTGGAGAATATATTTACACATTATAATAGAATTATGAGGTGATTATTAATAAAGTTGAATTATGGATAAGTTATGGATTATTGAGTTGATTATGTATGTTGATCGGGTATATAATAAATTGGAGACCTAGATTATGATTGATTGTGTTGAGATGATGATAATATATTTTATAGGATTATGACCCGTAAGCGGGGGGGTTGTCTAGTTTTTTAAAGGAGGTGCTGCCGAATTTTCAGAAGAAATTACGTTAAAATTTGAATAAAGGTTTCTACAGGGAAATCTTATAAGAGTCTAGGCTTAAGATTTGTTCTTGATGTTATATTGATATTCATTATATTTTTATAGATTCTCCAGAGGCCTCACCAGCGACTCCAGATTTGTGAAAGCGGTCAATTGAGGAAATCTACAAATCTATGAGTTTATAACATGTTGCCCCTCTCCCCTATATTTTCTCTAGCATACTAATTAATATTAAATTACATATTATTATTATTATTATTATTATTATTATTATTATATGCTTGAATGTGATTTGCTAGAGATGTGATTGGGTGAGACTGTGATGTGATTGTTGGGATGAGAACTATAGCAGAATGTGTCACTTAATGGGTTACATCAAGATTGTGTGTACACCGGTAATGATTTTATGATTATAGATGGATTGATAAGATACCGTGGTCAAGTTTGTCTCTCAGGGAATGAAATATATTACGATATGATATTTATATGGATGCTGAGGGTGATAACTCTAGTTGAGTTCGTCTCAGGGCACTAACACCATTTGGATAAGTGAACAACTTGAGAGAAGGACCTTGGTTGAGTTTGCTCTCAGGACGCCAGTCTTTTGAAATTAAGAGAGTCATTGGCTAGTAGAATGGAGGTTTAGGGTTCTGCTTGAGTTACTCATCTAATTATTTGATGATTGATTCTTCATGATGCATAAATACATTGCATATATATATATATATATATATATATATATATATATATATATATATATATATATATATATATAGTATTAGTATAATATTATGTGATTGTGTTATAAAGTTGTATGATATTGATTCACTCAATGGAGGCTGACCCCTCTCATTTATTTTTTTCTCAAGTAGTAAAGATCCTCTTAATATTATTTTGGATTGTCCTGCATCTTCTTCGCCCTGCGAGGGCTTGATATAATATATTTTTTTTTAAATTATTTCTCTTATTATATTGCATATTCTAGATCTCCGCAATATCTTATATAGGAATGTTAGACTATATATTATATGGAAATATGTTAGATGAGTATACACTTTCCTTTAGTGATGTTATAGTTATAAATACATATTTAGCAGGGTTTATATTAATACATGATTGAAATACAAGGTATATTTATGTTTAGGCTTGTTACGGATTTTGGTGGCCTTAAGCCTATCAGTGCCGGTCACAGTCTCCAGTTTGGGTCGTGACACTCTGTATTCCTATTGATGAGTTCGGACATAGGTGTTATGGTATTGAACTAAATTGAATTGAATTGAATTGTAAAGAAAAAAAAAAGTTAAGAATCAATTTACTAATGATAAGTTATTGTTTACATATTGATTATGGAAATAATTATTTACATGTTGTAAAAAAAAAAGTAATAATAATAATACATGAAATTTCTTTTGTGATGTATGTGGCATGTAATATATATACGTATGTGAGATTTTTTTTTTTCTATGAAGCACCACTAAGCTAGTTGCTTAGTGCAAGTGGTTTTCTCTCGTGCAGGTTCAAAAGATTTAGGAAGTTATAGTAACTGTCAGAAGGAGGCAATTCAGTGAAAAAATAGCTTAAAGCCTCAATTTATTTTGGTATATTATGTTAAAGTTTTGTAATTTATAACCAAAGATTGCTTTCATATAGTGTATATATTGGAGTATGTAACACTGATATAGTGAGTAAAATTTTGATGTAAATATATGTTATATAGAAAGATACAAATTATGAATTTTAGATAAATGCATGATTTAAATATATTTAAAAGGAAAAAAATAAGAGAATGTTAAAAGTAAAGATAATAATAATAATAATAATAATAATATAAGTGTTTATCTCTGGCCAAATTTCCAAGACATCAAGGCTGGTGATGCTCATTTACCTTACTATTTTAGAGTGGGATAAAGGGATGTTACAAGTTTTGAATACTCTTGTTACTTTTCTATCACTAGAGGTTATTTTTCTTGTAGTGTCTACACATATACTAATAAATTTAATTTATTGATAAACATTAACAACTGTAGGTTTATTAGGAATAAAATAAAAATTCATTAGTTTATGAATAAATGTTCATTTTGTTTTAAGCTATAGTTTCATTAGGAATGAAGTAAAAGATTATTTAACTTATTGATAGATGTTCATTTGTTGTAAATTGTAAGTTCATTAGGAATGAAATAAAAGTTCATTGCTTTATTTATAAATATTCATTTTTAAATTATAGGTTCATTAGTTTATTGAAAAATGTTCATTTATTATAAATTATACGTTCATTAGGAATAAAGTAATTAGTAGATTCATTTTTAAAATGATATAGGCTCATTACTTATCAACTATATATTCACCAATATTCTACTCTTTTTTTTTCCAAATGAATAGCTAGCTTACTTGGACAGACTGGAGTTCAAAGTGAGAGAAATTAAAAAAAAAAGTCTCAACCCTGTCAAACTAGACAACAAAAACTGTCAAAGATAAAGTAAAAGAAGAACTAAAAGAAGGAGGGTTTGAGAAGGCAAAGTTGTGGAACGATTGCCTATCACCAAAGATGTTATTGATGTTTTTGAAGAAGAACAAGAAGAAGCTGAAACAACAAAGCTCAGAAAGGTAAAAATACAAAAATATTAATTAGTTTTCTGTGATTTTTGTTTCTTCAGTTTGTTCATTACTGTAAACTCAGAGGTTCAGTAAATACCAAAAATAGGCTCATTAGTAAAAAAAGATTCATTAATTATTAATTATATGTTCATCATTTACCTTTTACGAGTTTTATTTGTTTAGAACTATATGTTCATAATTTACTTTCCATATATACATTAGCTATTAACTTTTACTTATGTTCATTAGTTATTAACTATATTAATTATAGGAATATGTGGAAAAAGTTGAAAAAGTGTCAATTGTCATCAAGAAAATCGCAACGACACTAATAGAATTTGGCAAAGCAATGGTAGAAGTTGGTAGGACAAATTCAACTTAAGTTATACAAAAAACTTCCAACACTGTCAATGAAATCTTCAACAACATTTCTTCAAGCTCTTAGGAAGTACCTAATATAGGAGAGCAACCTGAATATGATGATGATTTCTTCGCCAATGAAACCTTTCTACAAGCAGTAACTAAGCTGGAAAAGACAATAATTAAGACACATCCTATTGCTCATTCCTTCTCGTTAGGACTATCACATATTGATAAAGAAAACCTACTTAAGAACAAAAAAAATGCTCATGAGAAAACACTGGTTAGCACAGAATCTACTAAAGAACTTGAAACACCAGCAATTGACCTTAAAACTACTTCCTTCCTTCTCCTTAGGACTAATGCCTTCTGATGCTAGTTCTAGAGAAAAACCTGATTGAACAACAAGTTGCTTTGCCTCAACAATAAATTGATCTACAAATTACTCAACATTAAACAACGGTTGCAACAGAGCCAGCTAAAGAATCTAATCAGGAACCTCAAACGCCTGCACAAATATTTGATGAATATGTACCATAAATGTTCACTTTATTTTGAGCTATAGATTCATTAGGAATGAAGTAAAGTTTCATTAGTTTTTTTAGAGATTTATTTGTTATAAACTATAGGTTCATTAGGGATAAAGTAAATATTCATTAGGGATAAAGTAAATGTTCATTAGTTTTTTATGAATATTCATTTTGTTTTAAACTATAGGTTCACTATGAATAAAGTAAAGGTTTATTAGTTTATAGAGAGAGCTTCATTTATTATAAACTGTATGTTCATTTGGAATTACATAAAGGTTAATCAATTTAATAGTAAAAGGTTCATTAATAAACTGAACATAAGGATATTTTATGTGTGCTACTTGTTAATTCATGTATGTTGTTCATATTTTATGTTAATTGTCTACAAGTTCATTAATATTTGTGCATACATTCATTACTACTTAAGTAAAGGTTCATTATTTGTACTCTACATATTCATTATGAATGAACAGTAGGTTCATTAACATTCTACCTTTTTCTTTTGAAAGTGATTGAAGAATCAGAAACAGAAGATGTGCAAACAAAGAAAAGACCAATAAGGAAGCACAAAAGGCTTCATATAGCTTTGAGGTCCCCATTCTGGACAGGGAACGATGCGATACTTGAGGATTTAACCACAAAAAAAAAAAATTAATCTTAGAGTTCGCATTCACACATGAAACGAAAGAGAGTAAGAGAGAGTGAACTTTATATTTTTCATTGATACTATAGTTTTATTACTTCAATAATGTATGTTCATTATTGGAATACAGTAGGTTCATTACATTATAATTGTATGTGTATTACATTCACCATTTCTTTTTCATTTTTTTGATAGGGAAATGATGTTTATGTATGAAGAATATTTTCTTAAAACAGATATACTTCAAACTCTTTGTGAAGGAGAGATTGAAAAGAGTATAATAGATATTTGATTTCTAAGGATGAACATGGCTGACATAAGAAGAAGACCAAAAATATTATTCTTCTCAACCAATGTATTTGTAAGTAAAAAATTCATTTTATCTACCTGTAAGTACACTTTGTTGACAAATGTAAATTCATTATTTCATATTGTCACGTTCATTAATTCAATTCCATTTCTTTTTAACTTCAATTGGATACAACAAAGTATTACATTGCAGGCCCACACCCATAAGGACATCAATATAATTTTGAGGCAATTTCAAACAATAATTAGACTATTTGAAAATTGACATTGCTGAAGCTAACATGGTTAGTGCATGTTCATAATTTGATTTTTGTCTATTTGGTTTGGTTGATTAAAATGTACAGGTTCAAAACTTTAAGATTAAAGGTTCATTACATATAAACTATAAGTTCATCTAGTCTCTATTAAATTTGTTTATTTTTTTCCTTAATCTTTTAGGTTCATTAGTCAAAGCAAGGTTCGTTAATTATTAACTACATGTTCCTAACTAGATTTATGTGATTTTTGTCTATTTGGTTTGGTTGATTAAAATGTTCAAGTTCCTCACCTTAAGATTAAAGGTTCATTACATATAAATTATAAGTTCATCTAGTCTCCATTAAATTTGTTTGTTTCTTTGCTTAATCATTTATTTTCATTAGATAATTAATAAAGATTCATTAGTTAAAAAAGCAAGGTAATAGTTATGAACTACATGTTCATAATTTGCTTTCTATGATTTTTATCTAGTTGGTCTGGTTTATAACACCATAGCCTTATTATCATATAGGTTCATTATTGTAAACTTAGAGGTGCATTAGTCATCAATTTTCATCATTTTTAACTATACTTCTCAATTTTCAGGTATTCTTTCCCTTTCATCAATATGCATTTTATTTCGTGTTTTGCATTAATTTCAAGATGAGAAGAATTGAAATTTTAGATAATACACTCTCCAAGTGTTTTATAATAAAAAATATGAAGGTTCCAAGAATTCTAAGAAGTTCAGTTGTTACAAATTGTAAGTTTATTAGAATTTATGTTATAGGTTTATTAGTAATAAATAGTAGGTTCATTACTAATGAAGCTATAACATTACAATTTGTGCTTTCTAGCTTCCTTAGTATTCTAGATTCATTACTTTATTTATGTTACAAGCTGAAGCATTAGCAAAAAAAAAAAAAATCTATCAAAACAAATATTTGTCGAAATATACTGAAAAATTAATCAAAATGCCATGGAGATCAAGTAGAAAGAACTCTAATTGTGGAGTCTACTCCATGAGGCATATGGAGACGTATAAGGGAGAGAAAGAAAATTGGGATTCTGGATTCAAGAAGGATAATGATGAACTCTTCCTAAAATCCCTAAGAACAGGATATTGTTCATATACTATGTTGCTGAAACTGTAAGGATGAGGTACTCAAGCAAGCAAAGAAACAGTTGCTGAATCAAATAAGAAATTATGCATTGGGAAATGTAAATGTAGTTTCAAGTTCCTACAAATTATAATTTTAATATTTTGGACTTGTAAATATATTTCCAAGAATAGATCCAAGATGCAATAGATTGTACTTTTAATATTTTGGAATATTAATATAGTGCATATGATGCACAAGTTCCTTAAACTTTAGTAAGAATATTAATGTAATATATATTCATTTGTTTTAAGTTATAGGTTCATTAGTAATAAGGTAAATATCCATTAGTTTATTGATAAATGTTCAATTTGTTTTAGGCTATATGTTGATTAGCAATGAAGTAAAAGATTTATTAGTTAATTGAAAGAGATTCATTTGTCATAATCTATATATTTATTAGGAATAAAGTAAATGTTCATTAGGTTATTCATACATGTTTATTTTGCATGTTTATTTTGTTTTAAACTGTAGATTCATTAAAAATAAAGTAAATATTTATTTGTTTAACAATAAAGGTTTATTTGTTGTAAACTATAGATTCATTAGGAATGAAACAAAGTTTCATTAGTTTATTGAGACAGCTTTATTTGTTTAATAAAATATTAATTCTAATTTATTTATTTTAATATAAATTTAATATTAATATTATTTGATTTATTAAATTTGATTTATTTTTTATATTATAATATTATTTTAAATATTATTTTTATATTATAATATTATTTTAAATATTTTCTATTAAAATATTAAATATTATTAAAATATTAAATATTATTACATACCTAATAATGCATTCATATACATTTTCAAACTTGCTTTCTTTTACATCTAGGTTGCCAGAATCACCATGTCATCAAATATGAATTTGCATTCTGTCTTGGATGAAAACAAATTGATAAGGGCAAATTATTTGGACTGGCTTATAAACTTGAAAATAGTTCTCAAGACTGAAAAAGTAGGCTATGTCCTTGATGAGCCGCTTCTTGATCCCCCTGCTGTTGATGCTTCTAAAGAGGTTTAGAAGGCATACAAGAAGCATCTTGATGATAGTAAGTTGGTGGGTCGTGTTAATGCTTGCTTATATGTCATTGAGCTTTAAAGTAGCATGATGCTATGGATGTAAATACTATATTATACCATCTAAAGGGCTTTTCAATGAGTAGCTAGATCTGAAAGGTTCGAAATCTATAAGTAGTTCTTCCGGTCTAAGATGGTTGAGGGGACATCTCCAGTACATCATGCATTGAAGATGAATGGGTATATTTAATAGCAAGGGCAGTTGGGGTTTGTTATGGACCATGATTTAAGTATTCACTTAATTTTCCCTAGCTTGCTCGATAGTTATATACATTTTGTGCTTAACTATAGAATGAATAAGATTACATCCACTATACCGGAGCTTATTAATATGCTCAAGATAGCTGAGCCTCCGGTGAAGAAGGAGGGTAAGGTTGTAATGCTGATAGATTCTTCTAGTTCGAAGAAAAAGAACATTAAAAAGAAGAAGTCTGCAAAGGTTAAGGGAGACATGGCCAAGAAGAAGGCCAAAGAGATTGCCCCAAAAGGGACTTGCTTCCATTGTGGCAAGGATGACCATTAGAAGAGGAACTGTAAGGCCTATTTATAGTCCTTGAAGAAGAAGGCATCTGATGCCCCATCTACATTAGGTATTGTTGTTATTAATATTCACACTATTTCTAATAATAACATTTGGGTATTAGATATCGGATATGACTCATATATGCACTGATATATAGGGCTTAAGGAACAGTAGATAGCTCAAGAAAGGAGAGTCAGATCTATGTATAGGCAATGGAGCAAGAGTTACTATCTTAATTGTAGGAACATATGTTTTGACCCTTCCAAGTGGGCTTGTAATAGAATTAGATAATTGCTTTTATGTTCCATCATTGAGAAAGAATATAATTTCTCTTTCTAGTTTGAATAAAAATGGATTTAATTTAACAATTAATAGCAATAGTTGTTCAATAATATTAAATGGTATTCATTATGGTACTGGAACATTGTGTAATGGAATTTACATTATTGACATGTTTAATTCTATTTACAATATCGATGACAAAAATAAAAGAATAAAAATAGATAAATTTGAACCATCATATTTATGATATTGTTGCCCTGACCATATAAGTGAGAGATGCATAATAAATCAAATAATATTAATATTAAATTCATATTAAAATAAATAAATTAGAATTAATATTTTATTAAACGTTCATTAGTTTATCAATAAAGATTCATTTTTTATAAATTGTAGGTTCATTCTGAATAAAGTAAAAGTTCATTTGTTGTACACGGCATGTTCATTGCGAAAAAAACAAAGGTTAATTTGATTATTGATACATATTCATTTTATTTTAAATTTTAGGTTCATTAGCATTGAAGAAAAGATTCACTAGTTTCTTTCAAAATATTTATTTTTTTTGTAAATTATAGATTTATGAACAAATAAAGTAAAGCTAAAGCTTCTTTAGCAATGAACTAATAAAGGTGCACGTAAAGTTGAAAGCAATGTTATCATTAATTAAATGCAAAATTAAAAAAAAAAGTTTGATTATTATTATTATTATTATTATTATTATTATTATTATTATTATTAAAAAATAGAAAAAGAAGACTGGTAGTTGTATGACAATTGGCAAGTCAACCGCGTGCCTGCAGGCTAGACCGCTTGAGTAACAAATAGGTGAAAATGAAATCCTACAATCCCCTCCTACGAGGATTGCATGATAAGATTAGAATATTTGCATTTTGATACCAATGTCATTGGTTGGCCAATGCCTCATTCGCTTTATGCTTACACGCCAACTCTTCCAACTTTCTCTCCAATATTTAAAAATACTTGGCAAAAAATTAAATATTAGAGGAAAATGTTTATATCATAGTAAAGGAAGGTTGAACAAAATCATAAATGCGTTGAAGAAAAATGCTAGTCATTACTCATTAGTCATAGTAATTGTACAATATTTATCATTTTATTGATTAATAAGGGAGAATAAATAAATTTTAAAAATAATTAACATATTATAATTAAAATAATGCTATGAACACTTTTTAATACTCATCAATTAATTAGTTGCCGAGAAAGAAAAAAAATTATTAAAATTTTTTTTTCTCTTTTTATTATTAGTTTTTTTTTCTTTCCATCAATAAATCAAAAAAATAAATATCGGAGAATATCTAAAATAAATATCTTTTCCATTTAGTCCCTTTAACCCTTGTTTGGCAAATTTCCAAATAAGGAACTAATTTTTAATGCAACTTTTGCCAAAGTATGTGCACACATATTAATGATTGGATTAGCTTCATTTATTGATATATTTACACGATTACAGACTTGCAGTTCAGAAAATGCTGACCACTGCGGTGGCAAATGGCAAGCTGCGATATATATGCGTGTCGGTAGTAAGTGTGCACGGGATAGGCGTGCCTCTCGTACCATTAATCCTTCACGTAATTAATTAATCAACTTCAATAATTAATTCTCTAAAAATATCTCCAATGGAATTTCATTTAGGTGATATTCCATTTAATAAAATAGTCTCTAATAAACTATTTGTATTTAAATTTAAAAAAATAATAATAAATTTAACTATCTATAATTATATAGTCAAAATTAATTAATTATTTTAATTGTAATTAATGTATCTCTATTTTTCATACATATTTTCTCTTTTTTGTGGATATATTTTTCTAAAATATTTTTCTTATAATAAAAATTATTTACTTTTTTTAGATAAATATTAATTTATATAGAATAAAAGAGTTTATTGTACCTGGAAAAAATATTTACTCTATATATTTAAAAATAATCTAAAATGTTTTTTATTCTATTAAAAATCTTCTTTAAAATAAAAAAATATTATTAGATATGCTCTGAACTATACTAGAATATCCAATAAACTCTCTATTTTTAAAATTTAGAGTAGATAGTGAGTTTGACTTTCTACATCTAGAGAGTCAAACTTTACTTTTTATTTTAATTATAATTAATGTATTCATACTTTTTATGCATGTTTTAACTTTTTATATCGGTATATATTACTTTTCTTTTTCTTTATAATAAAAATAATTCATTTTTTCTTTTGATAAATAGTAATTTATAAGTGATAAAGTAAATGAATAGTAAAAATATAAATAGTTTATTGGACACTATTTATATTTAGAAATATTTTTTATTTTAATAAATATACTATTTAAAATAACTCTATTATTGAAGTAATGTAATTTTAAAAATAATTTTTTAGTGTATTTATCGGACCGATCTTGTCTATCTAAATTATCACCAGATAGTTAAAATAAAAAACTCCTTCTAAGGATTAATTTCGAAATGTTAAACTACAACTATTACAGATCACGAATTATTAATTAGGATTGATAACGTAGTCAAATCTAACTTTCGAGCCTTGACCTATTAATTTCATTGTTTTTCAAACTAAAAGTTTGAGTTAGAAATAGGCCTGAAGTATATAGTTTGCTGAAGCTTAATCTATATCGAAATGTAGCTGTAGGACAAGCATATTGCTAGAATCCCCCTCGAAATGATTGGAGGATAGATGAAGTGACGTTTAAGGGTTTTGAGGCCAAGCGTGCCTTTACTTGAGCTTAGAATTTGCCATTTTTGTCAGTGTCCCTACTGCCTAACAGCATATACAAAAATGCTTTTTATTTTAAATAATATTTTTAATAGAATAAAAGTATTTTAAAATAAAGAATAATATTTTTTTTATAAATTTAATACATTTTTTATATTTTACTTTATCTTATATAAATTAATATTTATTAAAAAAATTTATTATTTTTATTACGAAGAAAATAAAAATATTTAAAAGAAATATACCGATAAAAAAAATTACACATAAAAAGTTGAGATACATTAATTATAATTGAAACAAATAATAAAATTTAATTCTTTAAATGTAGAGAGTCAAACTCGCTTTATTTTCTAAATTTTAAAAACATAAATATTCATTAGAAACATTTTGTATAAAATGAATTTTTAAAATAAAAAATATAACCCAAATAAAAAATCTATTAAAAATACTCTAAGATTGTATCTTAATTCCTTACTTTGAGATGTTAATGAATCAAAAATTCTAATACTTGATAAAGCTGATTTTATTCCTTTTAACACTTTATACACATTTGAACACAAGTATATAACTTTCTTTTTTATGATTTTTAATGGATTTTCTTGAATACTTTTGTGTTTGATAAATGATAATGTTTGAATTTTATTCTAGGAAAAAATGTTGAGAAATTACTATGGCAGAGTAGATTTTTTTTATTATTATTTTTTTATGTAAATACTAAAATCAAATAAATGATTTTTCTATACCAATTATAAAATATTACATATCTTATTGTGGGGATTAAATTTAGTACATTAATTAGTGTTAGTTCGGATCTGTTTTAAATCAAACCAAATTCTAATAAACTGAACCAATATATATATAAGAAAATCGAATCAAAATATACTATAAATAAAATCTAACCGAACTAAAATATTTCGATTGAATTCGGTTCGATTTAAACAGTTTTATAAATTAATTTATTAATTAAAATAAATTATAATTATTGGCATATTTTATCAATTATAAAAAACTAAAATCAATCATAATAACTTTATCAATTAATATAAATTAAAATCAATTGTCATAACTTTATAAATTGCTATAAACTAAAATCAAAATTTTGTAAATTAAAATAGCTTAAAATCAATTATCATAATTTTTTTAATTACTATAAAATTAAAATTAATTAATAAAAAATAAAATTTATGTCATAATTTCATAATTTTATCAACTATCATACAACAAAACTAATTATTATAAGCTATAATTTCTTTTGTTTTATATAAAAGTTGGAATTAATTACTATAAAATTTATAAATATATATATATATATGTATAAATAAGTTCCATCAATTCGATTTAATTTGTTTTTTTAATATTTTCAACTGAACTGAATAAGCTAAAGTTTTTAAAAATAACTAAATCGAATAAATATAATTGAATAAATTGAATTCATTATAATTTGATTTGATTTCAATTTTGGTTCATTTTTGCTCCCTCCTAATCAGTGGTGATCAAATTTGGAAGGTCTAACAAACCAAAAGGTCAATGAGACGTTTAGTAAGTTGATTTCCAATTTAGCTTTTTAAAAAACTTTAACCTCTTTTTTTTTTTTGATATTTTTGCATGGAGTGACTAAAATAAGAGGGGAAAATAATTTATTATTATTATTTTTTGTGTTTGGACTGAAGTAAAATACGGAGGAGGAAAATGGAAAATAAAACTTATTTTTTCCTATCATGAGAGTAAAATAAGAGAGTAAATAAAAAAAATATTTTAAAAATTTACTATTTTACCTTTTATTTCAAAAAATCAAATTTAAATAGAAGATCAAAATATCATTTCATGTTGAATAATATAATTTTTCTTCCAAGTTTCTCTGTTTTTCCTCTATTTTAGAGAAAAAGTAAAGAGAGGAAATAAAAAATATTTTTCCTCCCCTCAATATTTTCCCTCTCTTTCCAAATAAAAAAATTGAAATTTCCCATCATTTAATTTTACCAATAGTTATTATACTTTTGATAATTTCTATAAAAATCAATTTTTTAATTTTTTTCCATAAAAATTATTAAATTTCATTTTTTTTATTATAAAAATCACTTATAGTTATTTTTTCACTAGATTATTAATAACATGACACTGGAATGCTGATATATAATGTCACATTATCATTTATGTATATATTATATCAGTAAATTGAAAGAATTATAGTGTGACATCAATAATCCGATAAAAAAATTACTGAAAATAATTTTTATAAAAAAATTAAAATTTAGTAATTTTTATAAAAAAAATTAAAAAATAATTTTGAATGAAATTAACCCTTATTTTTCGTCCTCGAAAAAATGAGTAAAAAGTAATAATATCTAGTGAATGCTACCATCTGACAGCTGATCACCACAATTGAACTAAATGGGTCGCTTTAAAAATATTTTAATTAAAATGAATAAATGAAGTTAGATATGACTACTTGGCTTCACTCTGCTCTTCGGAAAGAAATATACGCAAATTATATTTTTCTAATGTAATTAAGTTTTAAAATATTTTAATTAAAAATAAATAAAATATATAATTTGAATTAACAAAATTCAAACTTAAGGTTTAAAAAATTTGAAATATTAAATATGTTCATAGGCTTAGATATTTTTTATTTTTATTTATGAGAAACCATGACTTTTCACCTTTCAGATCATGATAACCCAGATGAATTACACCAACAGTAATGTAAATGATAATATTTAATATTTACAAAATTATTTATAGTATAAAAATATTTTAAATTTTGTTTTGAAAATTTTTTTTTGCAATCTCATAAAAATTATAATATTTTTATAGTATAAATAATTTTTACAGTATTAAATTATTATAATTTAAATATTTTTATATTATAAATAAATTTTTAGAGAATGAGTTGTTATTACAAGTTATATAATATTTAAAATCCTAAAATTCGCCCGCAGTGTACCAAAACCGGACCGCATGACCGTTTGGAATTCCGTCTCCATCCCTAATGGGACCCTTGCCCATATAAAATTGTCCACTCAAGAATCAACACGTGTACACTTGGACACAGCTGGCAACCATGAATGATTCGTTTGGAAGAATATACTGTGATTCCACAAGCATTTTTCTACTTTCACTTCCATTTGGTAACGTAAGAATTTTCCTTTTTGTTCCTTTTCCTTTAAATGGCATAGGAAAAAGAAAGCGGGAACGCGGAACACCTCCTCTTCTTTGCTTCCATCTTCTCATGCTTGAGCGCCCCTTTATAGTTCATTAACTTCGCCATTACTCCTCAAATATTCTCTCCTCTCTTTTTCGAGATCTGCAAGTTCTTTTTTCTTGCTTGGTTGTTCCTTCCAAGCTTCGTTTCAGAGATTATTACCTGTCATTCTGTGAATGTTAGAGGTGCGTTTACGACTCAGAATCATCGTCTGCCTTTGTTTTTTTTTTTTTTTATTTGTTGCTTCATTTATCTAGGGTTTGTTATTTTCTGTTCCTGATCTGATTTTTTCTTGTTCATCTGGTTTTTATCCTTTTTTTTTTAATAATTTTCCGTTTGTAATGGCGTTTTCAACATCCTGATTTGCTAGATCCATGTTTATGTATGGTTGGTGGATTTTGTGACCAGCGTCCTACTTGAGTAATGAATTCGATTATAAATGGATTAATATTTTGGTTCTGTTTGTTATATTCTCCTCTGCTTTTTGTTATGCTTTCTGTTACTCATGCTTGAAGCATTTGGAAATGATTTATAGAATTATTCAAATTTTTTTTTAACCTTATAAGTTCAAAAATGAAAAATATTAACAGAAAGAGCATAGGTATCGGTGGAAGTGTATCCTATATAATTTTGTATTGTGCTTAAAAATTTGAAATTGTGATGCAGGAATTAGATCTGAACACCAGAAACATCGTCATTATCCTTAAAATATTTATGCTAGGTGTTTCTTGTTTTTTTTTATGTGATGTTTGTGGTTTTTGATTGACGTGGTAATCTAACATAGACTCTCTCGAAGTGTTGTATGATCAGATATATATAATGAATGTATTATCGTGTTTTAGGTTGCAGATATGGTTCCACCAATTGAGGCTCCAACCAAGACTCCTGTCGTCTTTCAAAAGTCCTCACAGCCACCACTTAATGAAAGGATACTTTCTTCAATGACCAGGAGGTCCGTTGCTGCACACCCTTGGCATGATCTAGAGATAGGTGGGCACTATCTCTGTATACCATACAGAATCAGTATTTGATTGCTCATTGTATTGATCTAATGAAATTGCTTAGCCTCTTTTGTTGTTTCAATGCAGGACCTGAAGCTCCAAAAATATTCAACTGTGTAAGTATGGTTAACCTTAGCCGCCATCTGATGTCCAACATTCCTAGATCTTGCATATGCAGTATTTCTTGGTTTCAGTTAAATCAACACCATTTTTCTTCTTTAACTTCCATCAATACAATGCAATTTAAATACCAGGAATACCCCTGTTACCAAATTATTGAATGTCCATTGATGCCTTTATCATTTCATATTATCTCCGAATATGTTGTATATTGGGTGCTGAAGAACTAGCTTGAGCTTAACAAAGTATGAGGGCCACGATGTATCTATTGTCTTGTCTTTTTAAAGTTTGTTTCGATATGGATATATTCTGATTTATAAACATCATTTGATTTCTTGTTTGATATCATGATGATGAGATAAAAACAAAATTACCAATATACCATAGTTGTATGTAGAATAAGTTTTCAGTTCTATTTGAATTTACAGCTTTTGTAATCAAGATATATGGAAATTTTGACTGATTTTTAATGGACGGAGCACCAATTTGAACTCTTGCTTGACAAGGTTCTGGTGTAATTATGACAAATTGATACAGGTTATTGAAATTGGGAAAGGGAGCAAGGTGAAATATGAACTTGACAAGAAAACTGGATTGATCAAGGTAATTGCATGTGCTAAATTTATTTCTTTGTGACTTTGTGTCTTTCATCTATTTGCAATGGGTTGCTAAGTGTTAGTATGATGCAGGTTGACCGTGTGCTTTACTCCTCGGTTGTGTACCCTCATAACTATGGCTTCATTCCTCGTACTCTCTGTGAGGATAGTGATCCCTTGGATGTCTTGATTATCATGCAGGTATACTGTTTCATGATTTATTTTTCTTATGTGACTGTGCTTTGTATGCTTCTTGGAAGCATTTTATGCTATTTCATTGGTTTTACATAAACATTATAGCCCTGCTGGTTATATTCTGCATGATTTCACATGCTAAGTTCAGTTTTTCTATTCTTCCAATGCTTATGTGGAACAATATGAAAGTAAATAGAATAAAATAAAATTATGTACAGGAACCTGTTCTTCCTGGGTGCTTTCTCAGGGCTAAAGCTATAGGGCTTATGCCAATGATTGATCAGGTACAAATCTTAAGCTGGAGAAAAGTTGTTTTCGTTTATTCTCTTCTTTGCCTTCACTTTTCATTTGGTCAAAGAATTTGTGATGTTCATTATGTATTTTCTTGTTGATTAATTTAGGGTGAAAAAGACGACAAGATAATTGCTGTCTGTGCTGATGATCCTGAGTATCGCCACTATGATGATATCAAGGATCTCCCACCGCACCGTTTGGCAGAGATCCGCCGCTTCTTTGAAGATTGTATCCTTTTGAGACAACCTTGAATTATTAGTTTTGATCATGCAATTGTCCTCTTTATGAAGCCTTAAGAATTCAATATATAATTTTCTTCCTTAATTAAACATTCAGACAAGAAAAATGAAAATAAGGAAGTTGCTGTTAATGACTTTCTTCCAGCTTCTGATGCCTTTAAAGCTGTTCAGCATTCCATGTAAGTGATGGATCTCTCTGATCCTCATATGCACTTGCATTATGCACGAAGTTACAAAACAGTTTTTTTAGCGGCAAATGGCCTGTCTTTGCCTGTTGCTGTTTCTTTGTTAACAAAGAACTGTTCAACCTTCAAATTTTAAGGATTACAGCATGATAATAACAATAACGTGCAGCAGGATTGAAAGCATATCTACAACTATTTTGCTTGCAATTGGGAATGAATGTTTCTTTAGCACTTGCCATGGCTAAATGGTATTTGGGGCGTTTTTCAAATTTTCATTTGAAATCATTAAAACTAGTCCACAAACATGTTATACACTTCCCCATCCCTAATTAAATCTGCAAAACTTCATTCAGTAACTTTTTTCATGTAGGATATAATACTTCTCGAAGTATGTTTCTGGAAACTTTCTTCAGTCCAATCTACTGTTCAGTGTCAGTTTTGCTGTTTTGTTGTTTTAATTATGTGCAATTTTCTGCTATTTGAAGGAATCTGTATGCTGACTACATAGTGGAGAGCCTGAGGCGGTGATACGCATGCAGAACTCACAAATCATGGATTTTGAATCTCTTATATATAACCTGCTTATAATATAGTGTTTTTATCACCAAAATGTGAGTGCATCGACCTCACAAATTGTGTGAACTATGGTATAGTTCCCTCTTAAACTGATTACTATATATTCATAAGATAATTGAAGATGATGGCGACAATATGATCAAGTCTGTTAAATCTTACCTGCCTCAGTGAATGAAAGAGGGGAAAAGAATTCTTGTTTGAATTAATTTCAAATGATGCTTGCCAATTTTTGATTTTTCTGTCCAGTTTTAATTGTCATTTGTTAATTCTGTATCTGTGGATATATGTTACTGTCAATGTATGTGTTTCTATTGCCACTATATTTTTTAGTTTTAAATTATGTAATAGCTTGATATATGTTTTATTATTTAGCGTCTTTTTCAAGATAAGACTAGTGTGAGTGGAATGGTTAAAATATCTTATATGCTATTCAAGATGGTGTAGATGAGTTGACATTGTGTTTAAACTTTGAATATCTAACTATTTTAAATACAATTGAAGCAAATGTTTCGCCGTAATTTGGGCCAGATGGCAGATTAAAACAATAATCTTATATTTGTATTAACTCCGAAATGCTAACTAAAAGATGATAGTTCTTTTACTTTTTCTCTCTTTTATACTTCATTTGGCATTTTACGTTCCATGGAACAAAAAGGCTCACAGGGGAGGTTACGGTGGCCCAAACAATCAAAATATCGCTTGGAAAATGCGTTGATTTTCCTCTCAACTCTTATACCAAGACGTATATGTTTATCTGGCGTGTTTACGAGTTACAATTAGTTTTCCCTTTAGCGACTGTTTGGATGGTGGTTATTGGTGGTAAAGGAATAGAAAGATAAGGTGAGAAAGTTGTTTGGAAAGGTGGGTGGATAAGGGGCGGATGGTAAGGCAATCATGGATTACAATTTTGTGTCAAAAATCAACTTATCAACTTGGCGAGTGCCCATGTATGTTATCCTTAAGATTTGGAAAATTTACTACTTACATCGTTAGGTTTGATATATTATACTTTTGTTTTTTTTAAAGTTTAAAAATTATATAATTTATCTCATTTGTTTTGTTTCGATTAAATTATATAGTCACGTTAAATTTTAAGTCACCATTAGAAAAAAAATTATCTTTTATTCATAGGATTTTAGTAAAATATGTCAAATTTGGATGTGTACTAATATAATAGATTAAACTTGTATAGAATAAAGTACAATAATTCAAACTTTAAAAAGAAAATATTAATTTTTTTTATTTCACCACAATATAACATATTTCTAACATAAAATATAATAGGATGTATTAGGAAAATATGATAAAGCAGAAAAATAAATTATATAATTTTTTAAATCTCAAAAAGTACTTGTATAATATTCCAAACTTCATAAGTAAATATTAATTTTTCTTTAGATTTTTATTATCAAATTATTTACATTTGCACGTAGTACATATTCCTTCTGCCCCTCTTGCATCCTCCAACATCCTATCAAGTATGAATTCCGTGATCATTACATTGTCAACTCAACTATTTTACCTAGTAAACATCACATGTATTAAATTAAAAGTTTAAGACACTAATTCTATTCCTTAAAACCTTTCTATGTAAGTTTTTGCTTTCCCCTTTCATGAGGCATTTTGGATTGTTGTTGGTGTTAAAGAAAATAGATTAAAACTTTTTTTAATTTAATTCACTTGAGTGTTTTTTTATTTTTTATAAATTATTTTTTCAAATTTATTTTTAAAAAAATATCTATTTATTTATTTTTTATCTAAAGTAGTTTTTAAATTTTAAAAAAAATTAAAAATAATATTTTTTTCAAGCAACACTCTTTCAAACGCAATACTAACTTGAACGGCTTTATCTTTTTACCAATCCAAATTTAGAAAAATTTTTAAATAAATTATATTTACTATATTATTGATAAATTAAATTAACCATTAATTAATATATATTTAATTATTTTATTTTCATTAATTCTAGTGTATTAATTTCTCGCCAAACTTGTTAGCCTTAAGTTGAAAACCCATTAACCAGTAAGCAAGTGTTGCAAATCCTATAGATTATGACTTTGTTAACGTCTTTCCTCGAGAATACGTTTCGAATACATAAAAAGACAAGTCTACCCCTGTTACTCGATAGAATTATTGAACGGTTAAGATTAGCGCCAAGTCATCAATCCTCATGAATCATCAATTCACCAGTCAGAACCAACTTTGTTTCTCTATATATAATGAATTTCAATTTCCCAGTGCTCACCGATCAAACAGAAAAGAAAAGCCTCCTTGATTGATTCGATCTTTATCGTTTTTCTCTTGATCTGTGATCTGTAATCGATGCCACCAACAAAGGCCGAGAAGAAGCCTGCGGAGAAGAAGCCGGCGGAGAAATCTCCAGCGGCGGCGGAGAAGAGGCCGAAGGCCGAGAAGAAGATCACAAAGGAAGGGGGCGAGAAAAAGAAGAAGAAAGTTAAAAAGAGCAGCGAGACGTACAAGATATACATATTCAAGGTTTTGAAGCAGGTGCATCCTGATATCGGGATCTCGAGCAAGGCCATGGGGATAATGAACAGTTTCATCAACGATATATTCGAGAAGCTTGCGCAAGAGTCTTCCCGATTGGCTAGGTATAACAAAAAGCCAACGATCACGTCCAGGGAGATCCAGACTGCCGTCAGATTGGTTCTTCCTGGAGAACTGGCCAAGCACGCCGTGTCTGAGGGGACTAAGGCGGTAACCAAATTCACTAGTTCTTGAATCCTAATGATCAGATCAAATAGTTGAATTGGATTTAATTTGTTTTTGATTTTTTGGTTTAATTTGGAAATAGATGTGATTTGTTGAACACATTATAATGAAATAGTTTCTCAATTTGTTGGATGAGATTCAGATTGCCATGGCATTGATGATGGGAATGATTATCAAGGATGTAAATCGCTGATTGATTCATGGAGTGGTATCTTGACACCACCGGAAAGGGTAAAAAACAAATTCAAAGGAATAAAAAAAGGTGAAAAATTGGATCTATATCCAAGAATCACACTTACCAAGAAAAATAATTTTGTTTTGGTTTCACTAGTAATTATATATGAGATAACAGACTGGATCAATTTTGAAACACTTTTCCCCGGTATCGAAAATGATAATTTGAAAGTTGGAGTCGTCAGTTATATTCTTTGTATCTTTATAGAAATGGTAAACTAGTTGGGGAAATTTTTGGCACAAGTATTAAATTAGATCATACTTGTTTAGTGTTGGGATAGCAATAGTAGAAAAAGGAATGATTCATCGGGTTTAGGACCGATCTCTAATAAGAGGTCGCTTAATGGCAATGGCAAATTCAATTTTACCGGAGATTGTGTTTTATTTTGACAAAATGGACAATGTTGGTATACAAAAATGATATGGATAAAGCATAAACCAAGTGAAATATAAAGCATCAATCTAAAGGCAAACAATTGTCGACCCAATTATCCAATATAAATAAAAATCAAACGTCAAACTCTACTTCGGATGAACTGAATTTGATTTTAGAGCTTGCCTGCTTGGCTTAAATAGTGGATTCAATATAGTGAATCTATTTCAGTGTTTATCGTACGCTGTACGTATGAATTTCATATTTCTACTGTTACGTTGATGGAATGCAAAATGGTAAATGGTTTGTAAAATTAACGGATGGTGTGGTAAGAGGTGATATTCTTTGAGTCGTGAAATGTATATTTTATAAAATTGAAAAATAGTAATTTTATATAATAGCTATTTTTTAATTAAATTTAAATTAAAGCATGATATATTATATTCTTTGTCTATCTCATGAGCCGAACATGGCTATAGAGCAAAGTAAATGGCTGTTTTATTAAAAAAAAAAGGTAGAAATGACCTTTTATATTGTATAATAATGGATTATTCTCAGCAGTGTCAAATTCAAAAATAGTTTGATATAAATTTAGAAATCCGTCAGCAATCTCATCTTACAGATTCATAGTTTTATAAAATAGAATGTACTCATTGATTCTGAAGCGCCTTTCGTGAACTGTTGAGATCCAAGTAAGGGACTGTGGCTTTGATAATAAATTTGTCCATCAATCTTGCACGGGTTAGTGGTGTAATATTGTGTTACTCTGTTTGTTAAGCTTAGAAGAGGCAAGAATTGGTCTCTTGATGATGGTAATAGTATTTTCTTCTGGCTGGATTATTGAGCAGGTTTGGATGGTCCGTTGATTAATTTTACCATTGCTGAAATTCCTGATGATAAGTATAGGATGGTCTCTTTGTATGTTGATGATTATGGTAATTGGAATGGAGTGAATTCCAACAATTTATTAGCCACTCTACCATGTTACATATCTCGGCGATTAATTTTACCGGGTCTGGAATGTTTTTTTCTGGCTTCACTCTTCAAGCGGTAATTTCACTGTTAAATCTGCTTAACTCTTTTTTTGAACAGCACAACTGGAGCCACGAGGACTACAAGTGGAAGATCATGGGACATTGGAATGGTCCTGAAGCTATTAGGAGTTTTTTTTTATGGCTCTCTTCATCAGACTTTCGACCAATGGGGAAAGAAAGAGATGTCATCTCATTGACTTGGATATTTGTGATCATTGCTTGGGCGCATCTAAAACTGTTCTTCATGTTTTAAGGGACTGTCATACTTCCAATACGATTTAGTTACCTTTGTGCTTTCTAATAAGCTTGTGGAGTTTATGTCTATGATGGATAATTTTCTTAGCAAATTGGAATTAGTTCTTGTGGCATATTGGTGCCCTATTTGATGAGGATTTTGATATGGCCTTTAACACTGCCGCAACTATTTTGTCTCGTATAGAAGCTTTCATGGCTATCTGTTGTTTTTTTGGTACTCCTTTTAATAGGATTAGATATGTTAAAGCTCAAATTTGGTGGAACTTACTGTTGGCTGGTGGGTTAAAACTTGCGGTACTTTACGAGATAACTGACTATTTGTAATAGAATATGATTAAATTATACAAAATACTGCAGATATGAATTTGAATTTAACGGATATGGATAATAACTGTATTAAGACGATTAAGACACATAAAAAATTGTGTAATAAACGGATTTTATCTGTTTAACCCGTTAAGACACGATTAACAATATATAAAAAATTTAATTATTTTAAAGTTAAACTATCTAAAATATTTAAATATATATTATAATATTTTAAATATTTATATAATAAATTTATAATACATTATGTTAAAATTAATTGTATTAGTATATTTTATATATAAATAAATATTGTATAGCTATTATTTTTATAATTATATTAATATTCGTGTATAATTATGTCTCATATTGTGCATGTACATAGACATGTTTAGCTGACTTTCTCTAATAGTTTTGTGTTATTATGTGTACACGAGATACAATATACAATACAAAATAAGACACAAAATAAATAGACAAGATACGACACGAATTGTCAGCTCTAAAGCTAGCTATAATAGAGCAGCAACATGCAGTTTAATAAAAAATGAACCAAAATATATGGCTTTGTGGTTACATGGTGAACATTCGGATATGTAATATTTTGACAGCAGAGATATGGGTTGTGATTCATAGAATGAGATTGGTTTGGCATTGCGGCTTTAAGCTAGTGTTTGATTGAAGTTGATAGCAAATTGCTGGCATATATGGTTGTATATATGGTTAATCGGAAAAAACTCTTACTCCTTGCTGCCAGAAAACCTCAATTCAAGAGATTCATTCTGTGATGAGTCCAAATTAGAAGGTTCAAGTGAAACATATTTATAGAGGCTAATCATTGTGCTGATTTCTTATCGAATACAGGTTTTACCATGCCTCTAAATACCATGAATTTCGTGATGCTCCTGATGTGATTATAGATTTTTTTTTAAATGCAGAACATGATGGACATTGTTTTCCCTAGAACTTGCATTTGCATTGTCTGATGTTTTTGTAGACTTGTTGCCTCCTTTCTATTAAAAAAAGATTTATAGCTGACTAGTGACTAAGACTCTTGCATCCAAGGAACCATCTTTTGTTCTTGTTCATAAGGCTTGACCATACCAGAGCTCGTTGTAGCTATTATTTTCACCTTTTTTTGGGGGGGTTAAGGTAAATTGGAAACTCTATAGACTAGACAACTTCAATACCAGTACCATTCAGGTTGATAAGAACATATGATTACTACAGAATATTTTGAAAAGCTAATTCATAAAGGAAGTCACCATTCAACACTACATTCCTCACTCAAAACAAATTTTCAACTTCACTTCGTTTCATCCAAGACGAAGTTTCTCTTCACGATTCATAAACCCATATGACAAAGATGATGTAAACAATGTATAGTCTCACATCCACAATGTAGCAAAGAACAATTGTATCCGAGCAATTTCTTTCTTTTAATTTCATGAGAAATCGAGAGGAAGTTCTACATTAAGACAAAAGGGTGAAGAGCACAATGGTTCTAACAGCTAAAAGACATTAAGTCTTCCTACAAACCAAATGCACAAAAAGAACTTACATACACGAAAGGAGAGATTTTTTCTTTCTGTTTCTTTTTTTAAAAAAAAAATAATGATAAATACTAAGCCTTCTTAGGGGATTTAGTAGCCTTGGATGGGGATTTGGGTTCCTTGTTCGCCTTCTCAGATTTCTTTGGCAAAAGAACAGGGTTAATATTAGGCAACACTCCACCATGAGCTATGGTAACACCAGCTAGTAACTTACCAAGTTCCTCGTCATTCCTCACAGCCAACAGCACATGCCTTGGAATTATCCTGTTTTTCTTGTTATCCCTTGCTGCATTACCAGCCAACTCCAAAACCTATACATTTTTTTTTATATGTTCAACCATATTAGCCTCTGTTTGATTGCATATTACTTTATTTTCAAGTGCATCCCATTGAAGAAATAGAGCATAAACAAGATCTAACAAATCAAATCCTTTCAGCTACAGATTAAGATTAGGGTTTCACTTCAACTTACAACTAAAATGCAAGATTCAGGGTAAAATAAACAAATGGTACCAAAAGTTTAGTATATGCCTCAAATTGGTACCGCATTATTTTTTTGTCATATTGATACTAAAATTTTGAAGTTACTTAGATCAAGATCCCAAACACTTTTTTGATTGATTTATGCTGATATGGACACCAAATTTGGTGATGTAGCTGCCGGATTTACTGTTGTATATGCCAAAAAAGTTTTGAGCTCAAAATTTTGATACCAAAAAATCATTTTACCTGCAAGATTCACTTCAATTTCTCTCCAACCAACAAAACCCTAGTTGTTAGCTCCAAGCCTCAATTTCTTACGAGATTAGAAAGAGGTAACTTAAAAAGAGAGACCCTTGAGTGGTTATAAAATATTTACAGAAGAATAAAGGCAAAAATAGATTAATACCTCAGCGGCAAGATACTCGAGCACAGCAGCAAGATATACGGGGGCTCCGGTTCCAACACGCTCAGAGTATCGGCCTTTCTTCAAGTATCGGCCAATCCGACCCACTGGAAACTGAAGCCCCGCCTTCACGGACCTCGAAACCGGTTTCTTCTTTGGACCGCCTCCCTTCCTACCTCCGGCTCCTTTCTTCAACTTTCCTCCGGCTTCCATCGCTCAAAATATTTAAACAGTTTCCTTTGGCCTTTTCTCGAGAAACAAACAGAAAATGGGGGAAAAAATAATTTAGAAGTTAATGACTAGAAAACGGGATTTGTATTGCAAGGAGGTGCCATACGCTTGGACAGGGAGGAGATATAAACGGAGCCTGGAGATGCGAAATACAAAAGAACCTTTGGTTTTCTGGAATGGTGGAATCGATGCCGTTAGATTGCTTTAATGGACGGTTAACAATTGATGAGGTGGCAATTCGCGTGAATTGAAATGGATCAATTGGGCGAGGAGAGAGATTATTAGTTTGTTTTTTTTTAAAAAAAAGAAGAATATAGTTATTGTTTACTACCGATTTTTCATTGATCCATTAGATTAGGCTAAGCCTATTACAGTAATTGTAGCCTAATGTTCATAAAAGTTTAGAACTCATCCATAGAGAGTCAAATACTTGGACTTGGATATGAAGTAGTTAAAAGAAAATCTCTAGATAATATAAACAGTTGTTAGGAAGTGGCAGATTAAAAAGAAAAATATGAAACTAATGGTTAAAAAATATAGCATTATAGTTAGTGGAGAAAGTAGAGGACATGACTAACAATTATTTTTTGTTTGGTTGCTATTATATGTCTACTAAAAAACTAGAAATAAGAAAGTTATGGAGTCTTAGGGCTTAGGATCTGTTGCTCTAATAAGAGAACATGAAAGAAAAGTTCCATTTATTGTGGAACATATTGAGAATCTCGCAATTCCTTACCATGCTGAAGAGGAGGAAATAACTAAGAGTCCATCAGGACCACAGGTAGCAGGTAACAGTTCACGTACTAACATTTCTAACCAGTATGATGTGCTCAGGTCGATGATGGAGGAAATCATTCAAAAGTTTGAAGCTGATATAATTGAGCATTTGAAGCATATGGCTGAACATACAATGAACTAGACCAAAGCCAACGTTGAAGAATTGACTCAATAGTCCACCTCCCAGGAGAAATTAGCAATTGGAATCATAGAAAAACCAAAGCAACAGGTGATTGGAATCAAGCAAGATCTTGTCCCTAAGCAACCATTTAATGAGCTCGGGAGGCGGCACTCCAAGATCAACTATGAAGCAGGTGACTTCCATCAATTACAATTTCAAACTGAGGCACTAGTACTAGAGTTACTGCCTAGAGGTGTTTTGCCCACACCAATCCTAGCAATCAACCTGAAATGTATATAGAATACTACTATTTGCTGAAGGCTCAGGGGGCAGCTCACATATGCCCTATGAATTAGGTATGAATAGGGAATAACAACCTTGTTTCAATTTTATGCAAGCATATCCACCAACACCAGTACCACCAATGCTAATGGACATAGAAGCAGTAAGGGAATTAGTTCAAGAGCTATATTGATCTGGCCTTAGATAAATAGGCTGCCCTGAGTTCCATAAAACCTATCTAGATATGATTGATCAAGAGAATCCCTACCCAAGAGGGTACAGAATACTAGACTTCATACTTTTCTCTAGAGAAGATAAACTGTCAACACTAGAACATACAGCTAGGTTCACTATTCAATGTGAGGAGTTAGTCAATTATAAGAATTTCTCATGCTACAAGCTCGAGTTGTTTCCTAACTCTCTAATTGGCTTTGCTTTTACTTGGTATGTTACTCTCCCTAGGAATTTTATATTAACATGGCAGGAAATGGATAGACAATTTCATAACCAATTCTACAGAGCAAAGCCAGAGGTTTGTATAACTGAACTCTCCATGGTAGCCTAGAAGAGTGGAAAGACTGCTGATCTCTTTATTGCAAGATCTAAGAAGATGAGGAATCGTTATAAGATCCATTTGCATTAGATATAATATGTCGAAATGGCCTAGAGAGGCCTTGATATAGAGTTGAGGAAGAAGTTCCACAGGATGGAGTTTAGGAATTTCTATGAATTGACTGCTAAAGTCTTTGAATATTATGAACTCCTCAAAAAGGAAAACTACAGAAGAAAAGTGGTAATGGGCACTTACTGCCAAAAGGCAATATCTGAAGTTTCTATTACTCATTTGATTAATATAGGTTCCTATAAATGCTTTATATTGGTGAAAAAGACTCTAGACCTGTGGAAG
>CATIWF010202873.1:0-67403 GCA_949630135.1 Balakata baccata
GGACCACACTTTTTCATTGTAAATTATGGTGGAAAGGTGGAAGCAAACAGTTTGATGCATTTTTACCTAGATGGTCCAAGCAGAACTTTGTCGCTGATTATTGCTTGGATGCTAAAAATTGCTATTGGGAGCACAAGATGATGGCATTTACTTGATTAATACCCATACTAAACAATACCAATTGGCCTATATAAATGGGAGTACGTAGTAAATTAAAAAAAAAAAAACTCTTAAATTTAAGTTTGGTTTGTATTATATTATTACTATATTCCTAAAAATGTTTCATGGACTTAATTGGGGTTTGTTTTTTTCTCTATAGGGTACACATGCATGTATTACTTTTACGTTTATTATCTTATGACTTAAGTCATACTCAGCTAATTAAAGATTGTAGTTTTACAATTTAATTTTTTGCAATGATTTTTAGTCCACTTAACTACTTAAATTCCATTTTTTATCTATTTTATTACCTATTTAATTTGTAAATCTGAATATATAGCCTTTTATTACTAACATGGTAGCTGGCATGACACTATTGATTAGGCCAAATATTTTTCTTTACCATGTCAGTATTAGAGAGCTTCTTGCACACTACACGAATTAAACAGTGGATAATATAGACAAAAAATAGTGTTCATACAGTAAAGTGGACCAAAAATCACTGCAAATGACTAAATGGTAAAAACGAATATTTTCAAAGACTGGATATAACTTAAGCCTTATCTTATTATTGTTCTTATTTATCCTATGATGGCTATAAAGTGTGTGATATATGCAATAAGGCAAATCGAAGTGATCTATAAGGCATGTTTCATGGGCCTATTAGTTTGGACTAATATTACATGTCAAAGTTATTACTGGGCCATTGGAGGCTTGTATTTTTGGGCTCTATTATATCTTAATTGTAGGAAATTTTACACAATTGTCCAAAAGTACATAGAGGTTTACATTTATACGGACACAAAAAGTTATTTTCAATATTATCGAAAACATTTTTCTAAAATTATACCAGTATCTTCTAAAATTTTGTGCGAAAATCTCTCTTGAAATCTTCCGTGATTAACTTCCATTCAAATCTCCCATTCGTTGTGATATATCTCTGGAATACTTTCAGTATACCTTAAGCATATTTTGATTCAATTTTCACAAACAAGAAGAATATAATAATATAATTCAATAAAAAAATTAAAGCATCACAAATTCTCAAATAACTGTACCTAAATCTAAAATTCACCACAAAAAAGTGCCCAGATGGTATATCTGTGGAATATTTTCAATATATTTTGGGCATATTTTAGTCCAATTTTCACAAAAAAAAATAAAAAAAAAAAGAAGAAAAAGAAGAATTGAATCATTAAATAAGAAGAACAAGAAGAATATAACTAAATTCAAATTCAAAAGCATCATAAATTCTCAAACTAATATTATTCAATTCATTGTTAAGCATTGGGTATACCTTTCAGAATACTTTGGATATAATTTGAAAATTCCTTAAGAATTCCTCCCAAAGAATTCTCTAGGAATACCTTCAGTATGCCTTTGGGAATATCTTCGGAATAACTTGATAATTATTTGTGAGGAATTCACAAGGAATACATTGGGTATACCTTGGGTATACTTTAAGAATTCTATAGAAATATTTAGGGAATACTTTGGGTATACCTTAGGAATACCTTTGAAATTTTCACCAAAAATAAACAAAAGAAGAAAGATAATTATAGATTAAAAAAATTATCAAAAGATTGACCAACTTGTCAAGAACTACACCATAATTCTTCTTAAAAAAATTATCACAAACAACTACTAACCAAAATTTTAAAAAAAAAAAACCATCATGAGATTCAAATTTTTACAGATACCAACAACCAGAAACAAAGAAAAGAATAAGAAAAAGAAAGAAGATGATAGAGGAGTGCTTTCCTATTTCGTTTTTTTTAAGTTCAACATGTAATTTGCTTGCTTCTCTCTTGCTTCACTTTCTTTTTCTTGCCTTGTGTGCTACATGTAATACTTTTTCCTTTAAATTCCATCCATAACTGAAGCAAAGGGTGTCTTGCCCAAATTTTTCTTCATTTTCTTTTTGTTTTGATTTTTAGTGTAGCAAATAGGATAGAAGAGTGTTTCTTCGAAATACCATGTTCCTCAATTTGAAATCAAGGTTTTCTTCATTCTTCAATTTTAGGTGTAGCATCACTTTTTCCTTGAATGGCAGCTCCAGTGATCCCTTCGGCTTGAAGATAGACGATGATTATATAGAAAAAGACGAAGAAAAGAAAATGTCTGATGAGAGTTCACCGGAGAAGAAAAAAGATAATGAAGAAGAAAAGAAAAAAAACAGTAGAAAAGAAAAAAATTTGGTAAAAAATGAGAAGATATAAAATTATCAGTAATTATGAAAAAAGAATTTATATGTGAGTAAACGCTGAAATTTTTTCTAAATTGTACAACACACATTTCTATCTCTAAATTAAGAAATTTTATCCAATGATATTTTCTCATTTATATCTTTTTATGAATTTATCCAAATGAACAATGTGAGAAGAGATGTGGTGAAAATTTTTAACTAGGCCAGATCTATCATGTCATTCGTACATCAATCAAATTATACAATAATATATATATATATATATATATATATATATATATATATAATCTTCGCATCAACCATTGAAAGTAAAACAATTAAATGTATGTTGAGATTAGGTTGGTCTAATAGACCAGATTTATCTAAAATTTTCTTCATATGTGAGTGAGTGAGTGGTAGCTCTTAATTTAACCAATAATGAGGTGAGCACAGATAGAGAGCTCACAGAGTCATTCGTCATGTGGGCTTTTGTTTAGGGTCAGCTAAGCTGACGATATGCTTACATATTACACTACTTCTTTGCTATATATTTATTCTCCCTTACCACATTTTACTATTAATTAATTGTAATTACCCAACAAAAGAAAGATTGAAATACTACTTGCCTTTATGTAAAATTTGGTCAGTAAATAAGTCTTGCATCTAACTTTTATCGAAAGCTAATTCAAGAGAAAAAAAATTATTTAATAGTAGTTATATATTTATAGCCAATAATATGGAATAATTTAACATCCTCTTGACATGCTCAGACTCATTATATTGGATATAGTATAATGAGATCGCCTAGAGTGTGAATGTATCAGATCAGAACGTACTGCTTACAAATTAACTACATATAGCGTCAGCATCGTTTGACTAGCTTAAGGGGAAGATTGTTCAAGTTATTATAATAGTTTATATATTTATATTTATATTCAAGCAATCTGAGATATGATCTAATAGTTGACCATGATAAATTACGAAGTTTTACCATCAATATCATGGTCATAATTGGCCACAAACCAACCTATAATACTGGGTCCAGATTGATGTTGGCAATAAGTAATTAACTCCATTAAATGGAGATTATACCGCTAATTAAGCTCAAATCATTACCAACTGCCATTTGCGTACTTCACTCTCTCCCTTCTCCTATATATATATACACACACAATCCATAAACTTGAATATCGATCTCTATATCCTAATTCAAGCACAGTTGAAAATGGCAAGCCCACGATGGAGTTCTAAGCTTTTTGTTCAATCGACAAGAAAATATTTCCAGGTAATTAAATCCTTTTAATTTTCAGTGTGATATTTGGTTTAATTATTGTTTACATGTATTGTTATTTTGTGTCAATAATTGATGCATATATATATATATATAGACAAGTTCAAGAACAGAGGCATCAAACGCATTTGAAGCAGCTGCTAATCAAGGAAAGAATGCCTGTCATGATGTTCAAAACAAGACTGCTTCTGCTGCTGATAACGTAATAATTTTCTCTCCTTCTCAAACCTGCAATATATCCAGTCGCATATTCAGAAATTTTGTGTACATTTTATTCCGGCCCATTTGTTAAAAATAATGTATACAGCATCTCTAACAATACTTTTTATTTTAAAAAATATTTTTAATAGAATAAAGAGTATTTTAGAGCATTTTTAAATATAAAGAGAAAAAAATTTTCAAATTCAATAGATTTTTTATATTTTACTCTATCCTATAAAAATTAATATTTATTAAAAGACAAAAGTAAATAATTTTTTATTATGAGAAAAGAAAAAAATATTTTAAAGATGTATATATTACAATTGAAATAGAAAGTGAAATTCGACTTTCTAGATATTTAGAGTCAAATTTATTTTTTTTTCTAAATTTTAAAGATAGAGAATCTATTAGAGACCATTTGTATGAAATGATTCTTTAAAATAAAGTGTATAATCCAAATAAAAGTCCATAGGAAAGGGACTTAGGTGAGTATTGGATCTAAGTAGTTAATGATCATTTATACATTTTATTGGAGTCCAATGACCCCACTAACTAAAACATACATCCGCCTCTGCTTATATTAATAATCTGAATATTAAAGTATTAACATAATTAAAAGATAAAGATAATTTAGATTAAAGAGGTAATTATAAAAGAAAATGATGAAATTATTAATATATATAGGTGGCAAACAAAGCAAAGGATGCAGCAGGAGAGGCAGCAAAGGTAGCAGAAGATATGACAGGAAAAGCAAAACAAGCAGTGCAGGATTCATGGGGATCTGTTAAAAACACAACCCAGAAGGTTAAGGATACTGTTCTAGGGAAAGCTGAAGAGTCTAAGGAATTTGTCAAAGAAAATGCTGAATCAGTCAAGCGCAGCATGAACACCAAAAATTGATTTTCAGCTTTTATTGATTATTTCTCCTTCATTGTGCATTTTTTATTTATTTCTTCCTTCTTCTTTAATTTTGCTCTTAAAATTATCAAGTGTTTCTTAATAAATACCGATTTTGATCATAAGCATAGGGCGGGCCTCTGTCATATGCACTGCCTTTAAATGTAAGTTGGGACAGAATTTTCTCTATTTCTTTTGTAGTTCAGTGGAATTCGAATATCTAATCGAACCAATTTATATAAAAATATTATTAAATAAAGTCCGTGCATTGTTTTATTTTTCGGGTTCCAATCAGAAAAATAAATAAAATAATTATAATAACAATACCTTTCTTTTTCGCTGAAATATTGAGATATTAGTCCAATTAATATATGTTAATTAACCTAAATTCGTAATAACAATTATCATAGCTAAGGAAGATTTTCATCGCAAACTTAATAAAGTTTCTTATTTTAAAAGATTTTTCAAATCGAGTGGAGTTTACCAGTATTAAAAATATATTTTTTTAAAATTTTATCTAAACTATTTAACTTGATTTCATTGTATTACGCTACCATTACGTTCGTTTTGAATTGAGTTTTAGAAAAATATTTTTTAAAAAAAATTTATATTTTTAATTTTGAAATTTTTTTTTGATAGAAATAGATAAATAGAAATTTTTTTCAAAAACAGTTTATAAAAAATTTAAAATAATTAGTTAATTAAATAAAAAATATGTCTTTATAACACTTAACAGCAATTTCAAACGCTCTTTATATATTAAAAAAATGAAATTTATATAAATTTATATTTATGAGTATATCTGGACTCTAGATTTGAAAATAAATTGTATTTTTATCAATTGAGAAATGTGATAATAATAAAAAATAAAAATAAAACTTGTCTATAATGGTGTCTATCAAAATTCAAAAGGACCCAAATCCAATAAAGGACTCTCATATGTAAAAAGATAAATTAAGATTTTAAGGTAAATATAAGTATATTTTGCATAAAATAACAAAGTGAAATTAGCATTGAAATTAAAAATGAGAGATTTAAGAAAAAAAATAGTTGGGTAAGTTATTACGAGGTTTAGATGAATACATTAATTATAGTCATTTTTTTTTTGAAAATATATTATATAGTCTTTCAAATTCTGTTTAATATACTATTTAGCCTTTTTATTTATTTTTGTTATTAGAAATAAATAAAATATCAAATTTATCTTCTTTTGTCTCAAAAGAAGTACAAAAAATATATATATTTTTTAATATTATCAATTTGATACCAAACGGTTTTATTTATTTATTTTTTAATGTATTTTTTAAGTTAATGAAATTTTAAATTTATAAAAAACAAAATAAATAAAAATATTTTATTTTATTTTATTTTTATTAATTAACAAAATATTTTTTTTTTGAAAAATAGAATATTTTATTTAAAAATAATAGTTGGGCTTTTTAGTGAAAAGGTTCATAATATTTTTCTAAAAATAAAAAAACTAAATTGAGTGAGGCATGTGAAGAGGCTAACTGGGTAAGACGACACCGAGAGGAAAATGGAGTGTATTATATTCTATAATTGAATGTACGGAAACACAAAAGAACCAATAGTAAGGAGCCATGATGGAAGATAGTACACGTGGAAGGAAAAGACAAGTCTGTCAGGTGGGTTACATGATCTTGCAATTTAAATGTAGGCCAGCTCAGAACTAGCAGATAAAGACGGGACGGGAGTCGAAACGGAAGAAGAAAAGTTAATGGCGGAAGATGACGGAGGAAAATAAAGTTAAAGAGTTTACGTCAGAAATGCATGGACACGTATGATATTATTCCCATTTATTTACAATTCACATTCTTAACTCCGCCGCTCACCCCCACGAATCCAAACAATGCCTTATGTGTTAAACACCACTGGTTCCCTTTCATTTTCTCTCTCTAAAATATGTACGGAGAAATTATGTGGTTGGTGCTAACTAACGGAGAGGGAGGGTCATAAGGGAGAGTTGTCTCATGAGTTGGACTGACATTAAACGATACGAAGTGGAGTCTTTTAGTATACTTATTTATGATATGATTAGAAATATTTAAAAATATATAAAATATTTAATAAATTTTATATAATATAAAATAATATAAATGATATATTTAAATAATACATATATACATTTAATTATATAAATTTATAAACAGTTAAATTATTACATAACATATTTAAATGAAACAATAGTGACACAGCATGAATTATCAGTTAATCAATGATTGTAATATTTTTTCAAAAGTAGCGAGTATATTAGAGATATTTTTTATAAATTCACTATTTAAAATAAAAAAGAGATTTCAAATAAAAAGTATGTTAAAAATACTTTAATACTAATAAATAATAACAAAAAAACACGATTTCAAAATATATGAAAATATCAATTAAATTATTTTTTTTACTGAAATTTATTTATACATTACTAATTGATATAGTAAAATATTATATAAATAAAATAAATTTTACTACTTTCATACGATATTTCATTATGAATTTTTATTATCAATTCAGTTACTTATCTAAGTGATTTTTTTTAATTTATATGCCCATAATTGATGAACTATTTCATTATAATGCTTTTTCTTACATCAAAATTTCTACATGAATGTCAATAAAAACATGAGAACTTGATCATGTTTGAATTAAATAATGGAATACAAGATCTAGATATGGATAAGACCGTGGTATGAACGATAAATAATAATGGATAATAATCTATAACTTCAGAAAGCTAACAAATTTTTTTTTGACAAAGTTGACTGATGAATTAATTTAATGTATAATTTTTTTTATAAAGATTGATTAAATTGGTTACACATCCAGAAATCAGAATGGACAAAAACTGAAATTGGAAGTAACTGTTGAAATCGAACAGTATGTTAAAGTCCACTAACTCGACTAAACTAACTCTACTCTAGTTAAAAGATCACAAACTAAAGGCTGAGCCACCGCTTGGATCCACCATTGAGGAAGGAACGTATGGTGGATGGCACGAAATCCGGGGTGAGGATGAGAAACTAGCGGCACGAGAGGTTTCGTATTTCTTTTTTTTCTCTCTCTTTCTTTTATCTCTCTAAAACTACCCTTTTCTCCTCTTTCTCTGATAGAACACTGCATAAACCTCCAATATACTCATTTGAACTCATTATCCAAGAAAAAGGTGAAGAGCAAAAAAAAAAAAAAACCTGGAAGAAACCAGAATACACATGTGGGTTTGAAGTTTTTATAGGCGAGCACATGTGGGTTCATCTTCTTCGTTAGATACTAGATTGTCTTGCTGGATTTTTCCTGCTACGAATTTGATCATCTTCTTCTTTGGTTGGTTGGTTGCTCTATGCTAATAAATTCATGAATCAGTGTTGATGAATATGTAATTAGTATAATATTTTTGTGTGTTAATTATAGAATTAAGGGCATAGAGAAGAGAAGTCGCTTTCTTGAAAGAATGGGTATTGTTTAATGGTATTCATAGATTCAGATAGTTTATGTTGCGTATTTGTTAGGGTATAATTGATATACAAAGCGGGCCCTTTTCTCTCTTCTGCTTCCTCAGTCGGATACAATCTTTTTCCCTCTTTGCAATTTGCACTTATCCGTACACAGAAAACCCTATCTTTCCCCTCTTTTTCTCAATTTTATTTTATTTATTTTTTCTCTCTCACAATCTATCTGTAACCAACAGAACTCGAAGGTTTCCTTCAGCTTGCATTTTTTGGTCCAAAAAAAAAAAAGAAGAAATGAAGAGTTTGCATGTACAAGATTTTGATGATGGAATTAAAGATGAAGCAAACCCTATAACTTGTTTTGATACTATGGATGCTATAGAGGAAGAACAGGCCGTTGGCGACGGTGATGATGAAGGTAGAGAGATCTGGTTAGGTAGAGACCAAGAAGATCTCTTAGATGTGAACGATTCTTCAATCTTTTATGGTGATTTCCCACCGCTTCCAGATTTCTCTTGCATGTCATCATCTTCTTCTTCCACTCCCGCTCCTGTCAAGGCTATGGCTTCCTCATCGTCTTCTTCATCAGCTTCTTCCTCGTCTTCCGCCGCTTCATGGGCGGTCCTGAAGTCGGATGCAGAAGATGTTGAGAAAAAGAATTACGTTAATCATCAATATCAAAATTGCAGTCAGTATGATCAGGTGGAACAATCCGCAGCAACTTTATCATCCACCGCCTCGATGGAGATCACTCAGCCGTCTGATCAAGGAGGGATGGAGGGAGTTGATTGCATGGATGTGATGGAGAATTTCGGGTACATGGATCTAGCCGAGAACGATGATTTATTCGACCCGACTTCGATATTTCATCCGGATGAAAATTTCTTAGACGAGTTTCAGCAAGAGCAGAAGAATATGCAGGTAGTGGAGCAGCAGCAAACGCAACAGGGAAATGAAAATGAAAATCAACTATCGATTATGCAAACCAGAACTGAAGAAGCCCAACAGCAAGAAGCCTCCTCATCGGACGATCTGGCCATGGTGTTCTTAGAGTGGTTGAAGAACAACAAGGAATCGGTGTCCGCCGAGGATTTGAGGAGAGTGAAGATCAAGAAAGCCACCATAGAGTGTGCCGCTCGGCGATTGGGCGGTGGTAAAGAAGCTATGAAGCAATTGTTGAAGCTCATTCTTGAATGGGTTCAAACGAATCACCTTCAAAAGAGGCGAATGAAGGATTCATCATCTTCATCCAACAATAACAGTATTGTTCCCTACCAATGCCAAGACCCTCTGCAAAACCCTAACCCTAATCTGAATTGTAATTCTATCCAGCCTGATCAGTCAACTCCTTGTTTTCCACAGTCACCTTGGATTGCACCGCCGCCTTATGTGGCAGCTGATCCGGTGGCTGCGGTCATGCCAGGGTATTCACCAATGGTTGGGTATATGGGTGATCCGTTTGGTAACGGAGGTCCGAATATGGCTGGCCATTCTTACCCACCACAAACGGATTATCACATGCTTGAGTTGGCGCAGTCGTGGCCTGCGTCGCAATATGCTATGGCTTCACACTATGCCTCGTTTGGCGACACTACTCTCCAGACTGTGCAGCCCCACCCTGCAGTTTTTAATGGCTATGGAAATCAATATCCATTTCAGTATCTACAGGGGCAAGTTGGTGACAGGCTGGTGAGATTAGGTTCTTCTGCTACAAAAGAAGCGAGGAAAAAGAGAATGGCGAGACAGAGAAGGTTTATATCGCATAACAGGAATCAGAATCAGCAGAATAATCAACAAAACCAGCCCCAAAATCAGAGTGCTGACCACCATGCAAGGCTTGAAAATGATAATGGTGCACCAATATCGGCTCAAGCTAACCCTGTGAATTGGGTTTATTGGTCCACACCTCCTGTTCTTCCTGCCGAATCGACCGCCCCGGTTCTACCCATGGATGCACCACCGGTGCATACGGTTGACCGTCCGGTGGTCATGCAACCGGCCCAGAATCATCAGCCGCGGCAAGTGGCATCCGATAGGCGACAGGTGGGTCATTTCGTTTGTTGATTGTGTCCAATTTTTTGAGATATGTAATCATGGATTTATGATTAATGAATAGTTTCAGATAAAATTTGTTGTTCTGATCATAACGCATGTGTTGCATGTTTGCTCTTTAATATTTAATCCAGAACTGGAAACCTGAGAAGAATCTGAGGTTTCTTCTCCAGAAAGTGTTGAAGCAGAGCGATGTAGGTAATCTTGGAAGAATTGTGCTGCCAAAGGTACAATCTGTTATCGATACTATCCTCTTTTATATCTATTTCTTGGATTATTAATATTATTTAAATAAATTTTGGTTACTAATTTTTTTTTTTTGGGTTAAATATATCAGAAAGAAGCAGAAACTCATCTGCCAGAATTAGAGGCAAGAGATGGCATTTCTATTGCAATGGAAGATATAGGGACATCCCGTGTTTGGAACATGCGTTATAGGTATTCTTTATTTTATAGAACTTTTTTTTAAAAAAAAAAATTTAATCCATTTATTGCATATGTTAAATTTCTTCTGAGTTCCAATCTCGGCCGTTTTCTACTTTTGCTTTATTTTTCTTTCTCCTTTTGGAGTTTCAGATTCTGGCCCAACAATAAAAGCAGGATGTATCTCCTGGAAAACACAGGAGATTTTGTAAGAGCAAATGGACTGCAAGAAGGAGATTTCATTGTCATCTACTCAGACGTCAAGTGCGGCAAATATGTATGCTTTTTTTTTTTTTTCTTTTCAAATTTGCATAATTTGTGAAATTTTTATCTGATTTACATTATAAATATTATTTTTGCTGGGAAAATTGATAACAGTTGATAAGGGGAGTGAAGGTAAGGCAGCCAGGATCAAAATCAGGGAACAATAAAGCAGGAAAATCACAAAAGAATGCACGTGCAAGTTCACCAGCCACTGGGAATGGTGGTTCTTCCTCATCGCCGCCCCCGGCCACTGTAAATCAAAATCAAGCTCAAACTCAATCAGTGAAGTAGTATGAGTACAAGAAAAGAAAGAATCACCAACAAATTAACACTCTCTCTCCTGCATGCATGAAAATGGATGGACAAGTGGACGGCCGAGATTTTCTGGGGGGGAAGTTGGTATAAAAACCCTAGATTCTCTGCTTAATACACTGACCAATCTCTTGTTTTTCAGTCAAAAGCAATACATATAGTTTTTTTTTTTTGTAGATCACAACTGCCAAGGTCTATTAATCAGGAGTTGGCCTTGGGCGCCAGTGCGTTATACTGTTAACTCACTTGGTCACTTCTTGCCCTCATCTCTCTCTCTTTATAAATATAAATTTATATCTGTATCAATTTTTTTTTCTTTGGGTTATTTAATTAGTAATTAAGGGGGTGTGGGCTGCCTCTTATTTTGGGTTGTATGCATACATAATACTATACACACTGTGTTGTGCACTTAGATATGTGCCTGTTAATTGTTGATACATTATATATGTTACTGCTTTATATGACTCTATGAATTAAATATGGGCATTCCAATGATGGTTTTATTTCTTAACCATAATTATCTTCTATTACAATTGACTAATATTTTAGACAATCATTAATGGTTTCAGTTGTTTTGTTGATTGATCCAACTGCCAAGAGGCACTTGTTAACAGGGCGGAGCTTCATGAGGGCTGAGTGGCCATTGCCTCTCCAAATTTTGAAACTTTATTGTATATATAGTATAACTAAAAATTATGGTAAATATTTTTTAGTAATTTTAATATTTCTCTTCAAAATTTTAAATTTTTTTTATGTATATAGTTTAAAAATTAGGATAAATATATTTTTTCTCAATATGTGTATTTTACCTCTCCAAAACTCATAATCAAGTTTCGCCACTATTTGTTAAGAACATTTAAATAAGTGTAAGTGTAAAAAAAAAAAAAAAATAGTTTCAACATATGATATTCTAATACAATTTTTTTATTTAGATTGAATCTTCATATAATTTATCTATCAATTCAATCAAAACATTTCATATATGTGTGTGCCTCTTTATTTTACTTTCGATAAATACAAATGTAAAATTCTTAGAAAAACTCAAACCATTATTTTTGAATAATCAAATATATTGAACAAATTATTAAGGGATTATAAAATGGTAGGAGTCTCTCTCTTTAAGTTGAAGTTACCTTACGTGAACTTATATTAATCTGCAGTTTCTAAATTGTAAGAGTAGAATGATTAAGACAAAAAAAAAAAAAAAAACATTACCTTGAACACTCTTACCATAGATGAAATTAAAATTTTTTCGTCCTTTTGTGACATAGATATATGTATTAAGTAATTTTTTTTCCCATATAACTTTTTACAGGCAGATATTTTCTTTTATGCATAATTATATATTTATGGTATTTTATTTTGTTGGATAACAACGAAAAACAAAACCTTCAGCAGCCAAGAATTATCTCGAATTCTTTCGGAAATTCATTATGGTTTACGTATGATTTTGAATTTGAAGTGTGGTTTGTTGTTTTGTGAAGTGCAGTTACATGACATTATCAACGTAAAACAAAGGGGAAGAAGTCGTACAACACTGCAATGCGAACAATATATAAATGTTGCCTGCAATTTAGAAGTCTTTTATTGGTTATGCTGATTGTATTAATGAATTAATACAAGATTCTTTCAGTTTAAAAGTCTCAAATGGAAACTCTTTTATTAATTTGATTTTATTGAGGTTCTATTTGGTAAAAGTAGCTGATAATTTAAATGACTGAATTAAAAGTAATTGGTAAAACTAGCTGAAAATGTAAAAAAGTACATATTTATATTAATAAAAAATTAAAATATATTTAATTATATAATACAAAAAAATTATATATATATATAATAATACAATAATTATATAAGATATTTCAATTCAAAATAATAGATAATATCAATTAAAAATAATAATAAAAAATTGCATATTTAATGTCAAAATTAAAAATCCAAATTTGTATATTCATAACATATTTATTATTAATAAAAAACACTATATAATACTATAAAATACCAAGTTCCACTGAAAGTGTAAATGGAAAAATAAAAGTAGAAGAAAGAGAGATATTGAGAGGTTGAAGGACGTGGAAAACAAAAAAAATAGTATAACATAAGGGTACAATAGAAAAAAAATATAATCTAATAGATTATTTTTGAACGCTTGTTGGAGTAGCTTTTTCTAAAGAGATTATAATCTAGTTTTTTTCAAAATAATCTACTTTACCAAATAAAAATTATTAGTCAAAATTACTTAAAATTATGCTAGATTATAATCTAGATTATTTTTACCATGAGTAACTCAATTATGCACAGTGGTCAATGAAGATATTATGGGTGTTAGTTTTCCTCATGTTAATAGGATGGACATACCCTCACTGTATAAAAAAAAGGCATATCTTTTAAAATTTTAAAATCAGACCACATAGATCAGTTGAGCTAATTTAGTAAAAATCGATCAAGAATTCAATTCGATTAATGAATAAAACTACAATTATGGATCTCTTTTGCTTAACCAATTACACACTACAATAATTTGATAGTTTAGCGACGGATACAAATTACGTAATCTGTTGCTGCAGCGATAGATAGTGTCTGTCACTAAAAATCTCTATTTCAACCGTTTAATAGACATCGAATTCGAATTCTGAATATATAACTATCTTAAAATTCATGAGAAAATATTTTGTTATTTTTGATATTCTACCCAATATAATAATAATTAGTTTCAATGTACAGTTCTAATTAATTGAATGAAAAAAAATAGTAAAACTACAATTGGTCAAATATGCTCACCACCCAGTTGTGTGAATATATATATAACTTTGACTTCAAAGCATGAAAGCAAATTTTTTTCTAGTATGAACCATCATGGTACTAGAAAAATAAAAACCATGGATACCAAAAATGAAAAACAATAGTGGAAAGCTATTCATAATGTCAAATAGAAATCATTTAATTAGTATTAATTCATTATTATTATTTTTTAAATATACTTTTCTTTATTTTATTTTTTTGAAACCAAAAAATAACAGCAATACAATTAAACATAAGAAAAGCTATTATTGCATTAATTAAAACTAGTGCGATTAGCAAAATGGCCCATGCCCCTATATCCGTTCACATATTCATTTCTTTAACCTCTCATTTTACATTTAAACCATAATGCTTGATTTTATTTTTTCAATGCTAAATATAAAAAGATTAAATAATTGTGTTAATGTTTAAGATAAACATTGGGTTTGAATGGGCTTTTCTTTTAAAGCTTTGGGCTCAGATTTTGTCAATCCAATATATCATCGGAACCAGAAAGTACAGTTGGTTGTAAGCCAGTCCAATCTCCTGTCCAGGAGCGGAGCAGTAATCTTTCTCTTGTGCTAATTGCACAAATCTGAATTCAATTTTTCATAAATGTTACAATTTAATATAAATTTAAAAAATAATAATATGTTACGTCACTCTATTTTCTTTCATAAAATACACTCAAAATGACATCGATTTGATAGATTATTTTCCTTTTTATAATTTATTTGTATAATTTATTTTTATTTAATATTTAGAAACGTCGCGTTTTAAATGTATTATTACGAAAAAATAAATTTGATGTGAATAATATAATGATATGACATCATATCATTTTTTCGGGCACTAAAAATTGAAAATTAATAATAAATTACAATATTTATGAAAAATTTAATGTGAATTTATAACCATTAAATTTGATACCAAATTATAATTATTCCAAAATTTGACCAAATTATAACTAGTGCAAAATTTGGTGCCATTTAGCCATCTTTCTCCTTCTCAGAAGTCAGAACAACCCCTTGAATCCCCACAACTCCGCCTATGAACTCCGCAATCTATGAGCCCACCTCTACTCCACCAACTCACCCATCTTCGCTCTTCCCCCAAATCACAAGATGCAATTCCATCAAACAATTCAATCAAATCCATACATATTAAAACCGGCCTTATCCTCGACCCACTTGCTGCCCTTTCCGCCTATCGTGATCTCAATTACGCCCGCAAGTTTTTAACACAAAAGCGTGAACCCAATTGCTTCTTTTGTAACACCATCGTCAAAACACGAAAATGGTGTTAATTTTACACCAAAATGGTAAAACTAAAGTAAATTTCTCTCCAATTTATAATACAATTTTTTACAATAAAAAAATATTCTTCTCTGTGTAATACAAAAGTATAAAAATAAAATAAGAATGATAAACAGTAAAATCGTGCGAACAATATAATTCCATTTCTGGCATTTTACTTTAGCAGTACTATCTTTTTTTTGGTGTTTAAAATAGCATGGTTGGAGTAAAAGAAGAACATTATTTTTGTCTTTATATATGATTTTTAGGTCAGAATGGTGTACATTAGAGATGTTCTAAGAGCTTTTGCTGTAGTCGATGATGATGATGATGGCGACAGTGATATCAACCACGCTAGAGGGGTGGTTACTTTTTTTATCAAATGTGCAGTGATGGTATTGTGGAACCCAATAGATTCACTTTCCCTTCTGTGTTAAAAGCCTGTGCTGAGACCGCAAGGCTTCAAGAGGGGAAGCAGGTTCATGGGTTTGTAGTCAAATTGGGATGGGACAGTGATGAATTTATCGCTAGCAATCTTGTTAGAATGTATGTAATGTGTGGAGTTACAGATGACGCGCATGTGTTGTTCAATAAGCACGTAAATGAACATAATAATCCTCAAAAATTAAGGACAGAGGATGAAAGAGCCTACTGTGGTTTTATGGAACGTGATGATTGATGGTATGTGAGGCTAGGGGACCTCAGCGCTGGTCGGCAGCCGTTTGATAAAATGCCTCAATGAAGTGTTGTTTCTTGGAATGCAAACATAGGCATTTTAAGGAGGCACTAGAGTTGTTTCGCTATGTGCTTATGGGAAACGTACCTCCTAATGACGCTACTTTAGTCAGTGTTCTTCCAGCAATTTCACGATTGGGTGCGCTTGGTGTATTTTTATGCAGAGAAGAATCGGATAGAAATTAATGAAGTATTCAAAGTATGCAGTCGCTGAGCCAATGTTCTTAATCTTTTAAAAATTTATATATATATATTAAGATGTGTAGCTTTTTATCTTCTAAACTTTTTAAAGTTTGTTTTTATACTTTAAATTTAGATTTTTGACTATTTACTCAGTTTATCCATATTTCGAGAAAAATTATCTCTGGTTTTTCATTGCCATTTCTATAAAAATGAACATTATGATTCGTATTTCGAACCAGCATAAATATAATATTCAGAGGATAATTTTTGTCTTGAAAGTTATTTGTCAGTTTTATACGATAGCCACGATTCCTCTTGATTTGTAATCATGTACACAAATCAATTAGTTCTATTAGTCTAGTGCTATTTAGACTTCTATTTTTTTTATCTCTTTTAATTTAGGAGTCTGATTCCGCCACTAAAAATATAAAAATAGTAAGAAAGCAATTTAGGTGCGTGACATGTCATAATAAAAGGAATCCTATTGCTTGGAATGCTAAAATTAGTAGACTTGCTATGTGTAAGGGGGCCGTCTTGTAGGCCATGTTGTAGGCCATCTTGTCTTGGTTGACTTGCTTGAACGCGACCCAAATGAGTGCCACATGTTCCCAAGTATGGGCTCGTGATACTATGCACAGTAAGAGGATGCAAGAAGCTAGTGTTGGGTAAAATAAATTAATAGTACCAAAATTTTGGCATATATATCAAATTGGTACAATTATTTTTTGTATTGAGTTAGTATTAAAATTTTAGAATTTGTTTCAGATTATAATACCAAATATTTTTCCGGTTAATTCATTCTGATATAGACACTAGATTTGCTATTGTGAACGCTAGATTTACTAACGTGACCACTGGATTTATTGATATAAATACCGGAAAAATTTAGATATCATGATCTAAAACTTAACTTCAAAGTTTTATACCAATTTGATACAAAACAAAATTTTGGTACTAGTTTGATACGCATAAAAATTTTGGTAAAAAAAAAAAAAAAATTTTACCTAGCTAGTGTTACACCAACTGATGCTGTGTATGTTGCTCTGTTAAGTGCTTGTAGCCATGCCGGTTTAGTTGAAGAGGGTCGTTCTTTATTCAATCATATTGCTAATGTTGTTGGTTTAGAACCTGGGATTGAACATTATGGATGCATGGTCGATCTTCTAGGTCGTCATGGACTTCTAGAAGAGGCCGAACAAATTACACTAAACATGCCTATTCAACAAGACGATGTGATATAGAAAGCATTGCTGGGTGCTTGTAAAATGCACGAAAACATTGAGATGGGTGAACGTATAGCAAGAACTTTAATGGATTTGTTTCTACATGATGTAGCTCTCTCCAACAAGTATGCCTCTAGGGGAAATTGAGAAGGAGTTGCGGAGGTGAGACTAAAAATGAAGGAAATGGATACAAGGAAAGATCCCGGATGTAGTTGGATTGAGATTGATGGTGTGATTCATGCATTCAATGTAGAAGATGATTCCCATCCAAGAGCTAATGAAATCCACTCAATGCTGGAGGAGATTTCGGAGCAATTGAGGTGTGTAGGTTACAGGATGAATACCACACAGGTATTGCTCAAAATGGGATTGCTTTTTCCACTTCTTTTTTGAGGGGAAAAACTAATAATAAATATATTTCCAGCATGCCAAACAAAGGTGCATTCAGTAAGAAAATTCCTGCTGGCTTTGTAAGTCTTAGTGATATAATAATTACTTCAGTCTGTTTCTTCAATTGGAATTTGATTCCAAATCCCATGTTAGTCCTCATTTATTCTTTGGAAATTTGTCTTAAAGGTGTTTGTCACCAAATCAGTTAAATTATCTTTTGTCAAACATGTGATATTTTTATTTGGGTTACCAAAATACATATTTGTTTATAATTATCTCTAACATGTATAAATTCAAGGCCTGATAATTCTGGTAAGTAATAATAAAAGGCTAAATTACCAAAAAAAAATCTCAACCCGTTTGTATCAAATCAATTTTCAATTTTTTTTAATTAAATGAACAAAATTTTAATATTTTATCAATTTAGACATTTCGGCTAATTTAGTTGTTTGAAATTTTCTGACAATTATATTTTTTTTTTGTTGATTAAATAATTGACTAATAAATATTTTGTTTGCTTAGCAGCAATATTTCAATAGTAATTGCATTGGCAAACATCAGAAATGGTAAAGGGAGGCAATGATTCCTAGCTATGGCGTGCGCTTAAACAGGCCAATAAAGTGCTCCATACTTAACATTTTTTTAGTTATTCATTAAATAGGATTTGTTTCGTTAGAAGAATTTTCACAAGTTTTAAAATCAATTTTTATTTAGAATTTTATATACAATAATATAAAATTATTTTATATTTAGAATTTCAACTCAAAACATAAAGTTAAAAAACAAAATTCTTGCTATCTCATATCGTTTGTTAATTTTTATAATAACATTTCATGGAAAATAATATTCAAAAGTTAAAAAATAAAAAGATATCACCCATTATTATTAGGATTAATGGTTTTATAGAAACTATATACTTTCATGAAATTTGAAGGCCCCATAGAGATTTAAAAGAAAAGGAAAAAGCACTATTGTTCATATATATTTGCAAAGGCTTTTCCACAGAGGATATAATTGCTGAGGTCCCCATAGAAAATGAATTGTTCCCAATAATATGTACAAATATCAGCCTTTGAAATTCAAAGTGATTTTGTTTCTTTCTCTTAACATTATTACAAATATCAAGAAATCAAATAATTTCTTTTATTAAAATTTTTGCAAAACTTATCGATATTAAGAATCTCAAGAAAAACACATCAACTGAAGCAAAATAATTTCAAGAAAACTGATAGAATAGTTTTTAACTTTCAAGAAATCGATTGCTACATTTGGTTCCATCTATTTTATCGCTTCTTCTGAGGATTACTAATCTCAACGGGATTCAATTCATTAAATACTTTGAGAATTATTACATCACAAAGGAAGATTACTAATCCCTTTTCAAATACTCATTTCTTAATTGATTGACAATGAGAGATCATTTTTTAAAATTGATTTTTCTTTTTTATCTCCTTATTAGTGTCCAAGAAAAATAGAAAATGTCCTAATTACCATTCATCTATCATAAAATAAATCTAATTATTTGCTTTTTATAATAAATCTATCATATTTATTTGTATAAACCGGTCTATTAGACCAATCCAATCACACAATGACATATATTTAATTATCTTATTTTTGATTAAATTAATATATAAATAACATGATTTGTTTAATTCCCTTCGTTCTAAGTGGACTATCGACTAGGTGGTAGCCTCCTGTATTGTATTCTCTCTCTTTACAGTTTTATACTAATTATGATTGAAGTTTAATCACAATTGAGATTCTTTAATAATTTCTAGTAATGTGTTTAGTAGAGATTTAATCTAAAATTCTTTTATATTATCAACCCATTCACAACCATTGAATATTATTTTTATTAAAAATATAAAAAAAACACTCAAAGTAATCACAAATAATTATGAATTTTTTTGGGTACAAAGGTATTTGATTGAAGTTTCAAATTTATAATCTTAAAGCTTATTGACATTTTGAATTATTTTCATTTTTGGACTCAATATAGTTTTATTCCCAATTATATTATATAGTCCACCTTAGTTTAACAAGTAATATTTTTCTTTCATTCCAACAAGGCTTGAAGAGGCAATTATTTCACCGATGGATTATTTTAAAGTTGCACGCATAATTATATTGAACATTTTTTTGGACAGTCTCTCTAATTTTTTTTATTTATATTATCAATTTTTTTATTTACTTATCTTATTTTTTTAAATTTATATTTTTTCTCGTCAGATTTAAAAACAAAGAGAAACTTATAAATAATATTTTATTATTTTCCTTTTTTTTCTTTTTTTTTATTCTCTCTATAGTTTTATTAATGAAAAAGTAAAATAGAAAATAAAATAAGAAATATTGTTAGCTTACATACAATTTTCAAAACAAATTAAAATAGAAATTAGATTTTTATAATATAATAGTAAGTGATATACAGAGTTTTTAGGATTAGTCCTAAGTATTTAAAAAACATATTTTAAAATTTTTTAATTTAATTAATTAATTTTTTTAATTTTTTAAAAATTGTTTTTTCAAATATACGTCTTCCACTAAAAATACAGTTTTTAAAATATAAAAAAGTAAAAAAAAAATATATGTAGCAAATCATGGCCGTTCAGTTGGTAGACAAAGAGCTTTCATTATTAACTCATAGTCAACACTAAGTAAGTTTTCCCAAAAGGAGAACTCCTCTCTCTTAGACCTCCACAAAGACCAAATTGTCGAGTCTCACCTACTACCTTTATACTCTCTCTCCCTTGCTGCTTCATTCATGGCAATTCTCAAACTTTACCCTCTTCACATTTTCCTCTTCGTCATTGCAATTGCATATGGTATTCGGCTCACTTTGTCACTGTCATCATCATCTGCTTCTTCTACTTCAACCGATGTTGAGTTTTTGATGGGAAGGATCAAAGCTTCACTGCAAGGTGATAGTGAGAATCTCTTACTATCATCATGGAACTCTTCTATCCCTTTGTGCCAATGGAGAGGACTCAAATGGGTATTCTCCAATGGTTCCCCTCTCTCTTGTAGTGACATTGCTGCACCCCAATGGACTAATCTTTCACTCTGTAAAGACCCATCTTTGCACTTGCTTTCTATTCAGCTTCCGTCTGCTAATCTCACTGGTTCGCTCCCTAGAGAGATTGGTGAGTTCTCTATGCTTCAGAGTTTGTATCTTAATCTCAACTCGCTTAGTGGAACTATTCCTCTTGAGCTTGGCTACAGTTCTTCACTCTCTGATATTGATTTGAGCGGCAATATGCTTAATGGGGTTTTAGCTGCTTCTATTTGGAATCTATGTGATATCTTAGTTTCACTTAAGCTTCATGGTAATTTATTATCTGGGTCTCTTCTTGAACCTGCATTGCCCGGCTCTACTTGCAAGAATTTGCAGTTTCTTGATTTGGGCAGCAACAAGTTTTCGGGGAATTTTCCTGAATTTTTGACTCGGTTTCAAGGCCTTAAGGAGCTTGATCTTTGTGATAATATGTTTTCAGGTTCAATTCCTCAGGGCTTAACTGCGTTAAACGTTGAAAAATTGAATCTTTCACATAATAATTTTAGTGGGATTTTGCCTTTTTTTGGAGAATCAAAGTTCGGAGTGGAGGTTTTTGAAGGCAATGATCCTAGTCTTTGTGGCTTTCCTTTGAGAAGTTGTACTGGAAATTCAAGTTTGAGCTCTGGTGCAATTGCTGGTATTGTGATTGGACTAATGACCGGAGTTGTAGTTTTTGCCTCATTGTTAATTGGTTATATGCAAAACAACAAAAGAAGAAGGGAAGAGAGTGAAGATGAATTGGAGGAAGGAGAAGATGAAAATGATGGTACCGGGGGCAATGGCAGTGAAGGAAAGCTAATTTTGTTTCAAGGTGGTGAGCATTTGACATTAGAGGATGTTTTGAACGCAACCGGACAAGTCACTGAGAAGACTACTTATGGGACTGTATATAAGGCTAAGCTTGCTGATGGAGGGACAATTGCATTGAGGCTGTTGAGGGAAGGGAGTTGCAAGGATAAGAATTCATGTATAACAGTAATAAAGCAATTAGGGAAGATTCGACATGAGAATTTGATTCCTTTGAGAGCTTTCTACCGGGGGAAGAGAGGAGAGAAGCTACTCATATATGACTATCTTCCCAATAGAAGTCTATATGATCTTTTAAATGGTATGCTTATTTTCACCCTTCCTCTGCATTGTTTGTTGAGAAAGTTTTGCCTATGATCCATAACTTTTTTTTTTAATATATATATATATATACCGGGTCAATGATAGACTGTGACACAAGCAAAACAGTTATTAATTTATGTATGTGACATTCCATCACTGGTTTGGTCCATGAAAAAATTTATGGACTGGACTTGGGCAAGTTAATCAAGTGTATCTTTTTTCCAGAAATCTGTAGAAAGTAGCACATTTGGCTTCTCATACGCTTGTGTTACTCTGATTGAGCAATTATGCACCTGTTGTATTGAGAATATGTGATCAACTTGTACTGAACAATTACAAATCTTTCACCATATCTTGTCATCTGGTCTGCCTAATTTTTACATACTCTACAATTGTGAGCAAAACTTGGCATTTTTCTGCTTCTCTATTGTGCAGATAGATTACTCATTGGTCTATTGTTCCTGGAAAATGGAATGCTTAACTCTGCCTCATTCCTTTTTTTATTTTATGGCAGATAGATTTATCTTTGGGATCTAAATATTACAGTTAAATTATTGTGTATTGGTATACTAACCATGAAAATTGAAGTTATATATATTTGATAATCAAATGTATATTCTTCACTCTTGTTTTATTGTCTGCTTAATTGCAGAAACAAAAGCTGGAAGACCAGTGCTAAATTGGGCTAGGCGGCACAAGATTGCATTAGGCATAGCCAGAGGACTAGCATACCTTCATACAGGTCTTGAAACACCCATAACCCATGGGAATGTGAGATCAAAAAATGTGCTTGTGGATGAATTTTTCGTTTCCAGGCTAACTGAGTTTGGGCTCGACAAGCTAATGGTCCCATCTGTGGCTGATGAGATAGTGGCACTTGCAAAAACTGACGGATACAAGGCACCAGAGCTTCAAAGGATGCATAAATGCAATTCTAGAACAGATGTTTATGCATTTGGAATACTTTTACTGGAGATTTTGATTGGCAAAAAACCTGGGAAAAATGGGAGAAGTGGTGATTTTGTTGACTTGCCTGCTATGGTGAAAGTGGCAGTTTTGGAGGAAACAACTATGGAAGTTTTTGATGTGGAGATTTTGAAGGGGATGAAGAGTCCAATGGAAGAAGGCCTAGTTCAGGCACTGAAATTCGCGATGGGATGCTGTGCGCCAGTTCCCTCGGTCAGACCCACCATGGATGAAGTTGTGAAACAGTTGGAAGAAAACAGACCACGAAACAGATCGGCTTTGTATAGTCCCACAGAAACAAGAAGCGAAATTGGTACCCCTTTCTGATTTTATAAGCTTTCTTGTTCAACACGAATTAACTCCTTTACCTGTTACTGATTAACTGTGGCAGTGATAGATGATGCTGTATTGCTACAATTTATTATATGTGTGTACTGCAGAATTCAATTATTAGTCTCTACTCAATTCATGACTGTGCATCTTCATGTAAACAATATATACTACTTGTAAATGCTAGAAATACCAAATTATGCATAAAAACCTTGAAAAAGATAAATCAGTCAAGCATTGAATCAATGCAAGAAGCTGGCATCTCAAACCGGCAAAGGGGACAGTAACGGCTCTTGTTCAGCCACTGATCAATACACTTGCCATGGAACAAATGCAAACATTGCATTCGCTTGAGCTCTGATGTTCCCTGAAACTCTTCTAAACAGATAGAGCAACTTGTTTCAGTATAGTTTTCCTCCCCAGCAAAATCTGCAGCTCTCACAATCTCCAAGTTGGAGATGGATGATTGAGTCGCTGGAACAGTGCCTTGCCACCAGTATTTGGTGACCAACTGCATCTCCGCATTGATCACCAACTTATAACCTGACCAACTACTTCTGCGCAGAAGTAATCGAGCTTGCTTGACTAAATTATAACCAATGATGTGCTTATCACTAGAGTTGATATCTAAAGAAGAGAACAGATCAGAAATCTTTGAATAGGCTTCCTCATAGTCATGGGTAGCAGAAGCAAGAAAAGCCTGTTCATCAACATGAACATCAGGAATTATGATAGGAACAACTTGGGTGCTTAGGCGAAAATCAGGTTCCCGCATTAGAATTCGACGATGAATGGATTTCGAAGAGATGGTGAAGGTGATAGTGGGTTTGATTTTGGTCTTCAGCCTTTGATGTTCTACGATCAAGACCCGTCGAGTTTCTCCTATTAGAAAAGGCATTTCTTTTTTCCCTAGTTTGGTTTTAGTAAGAAATCTGGTGCAATGGGTTTTTGCTAGTCTTGTCGGCTCTGCTCTCTCTCAATATATATCAGTTACTATATATAAGTATTAAATCCATTAAATCTATAAATGAAACGAAATCTTCGAGTTTAATTATAAATTTTGAGTTTAAACTCTAAAAATACAACTACTTAAAAAATTTTGAATGAGTATATTGTCGCTTTTCGAAGTACTATTTATCATGCTATAAATTAGTCTGACTAATTTTAATATCAAATTTAATAAAAAAAAGTTTGTAAATGATAGAAAGGTTACATAAGAGTGTAAATAAATCAAGCTACTAGTGAGTCATTCGAGCTCAATTCGCAAAATATTTGAATTCGACTCGGTGTTAATCGAGAATACTCTACTCATAAGGTTTGTGAGTTTAATTGTATTCGATTATTTTATTATATATTAAATTATATTTATGCCATCTCTATTTATATAGTCTAAAAGTTATACATCTCCTTCTTTAGTTCGAGTTGAATCGAGCTTAATAGAATATATTTCAAGTCGAGTCGAGCTGAGTATATTACTTATTAAATTTTTAGCTGAATCAAACTTTATCTAGTCAAACTCGAATAGTTCAAGTATCTTTCAAGTCGACTTTTGAATAATTAAAAAAAAATTTGATCGAGTTTGAGTATTTTAACTGATTTAAGCTTGAGTTTAATACTGTATTGACTTAACTTGGCTTAATTGTAGCCCTAGATTGGCATGTGCATAAGATATGGACATGGGTCGTCTAAAGTGGATCAGTTGTAAATCTGGGCTCAACCTTTTTCATTAGACTTTTTCTAATTTTGGTCTCTCTCCAGGCTAAATCAATAGTTAGTAATAGTAAGTTCAACCAGTGGACTATTCCTTTTTATTCCAATTATACACCTATTGTGAAAAAATTCAAAAAGGAATCCAATAATACATATAACAATCTTTATAGGATTGAAGGCAAAGGAACATATAGCAAATAGTACGAAGTTCTTTTGTGACAATATGGTTGTAAGTGTCAATCCTAATTAAACTTTATGAAAAACAAAATTCTAAGTTTGAAAAAAAGAGGGGAAAGAATATATAATTAGATAAAGAGAATAGATTGACACATGGAGGGAAGCATTTAAGACCAGTGTGCATGGATTATGGTATTAACAACTTTATACAAAATTCTTTTAGCATTTAGATTGGCTGGTGGTGCAGGGGGAAGAATTGAAACTGCACCTACCTTTATGCACATGGCAGCACAAGCATATACCATTAATTTTGGACCAAAAGAAATTCCTAGTTTTTGGTCTGATGACTAAATCTGTGAAATCTTCTTTAATTCAAACTCCAGTTGGATGACTTGTAAATAAGAAAAAAATTGAGCAATTAGCTATTTGGGAGACAAGCTTCTCAGGAAATGCAAGTTCTATGAATATGGTTTCATTTGACACAATTTCAATTCACTTGCACAATTAGGAGGTAGGAGTTCTAAGCAACATTGCAGTTGCTTCAACAACTTGTTTTTTTTAAGGTCAAAATATTATGTTTTTTCCATATGATCTCTATATCCAGAATGATAAATTATTAGGTAAACTCAGTTTATTATGTCATCTGTATACTAATTCAATTACACAATCATATATATTTAGATTTATTTGTTTGAAAGCAATTAAATACATATCACTAAGTGATATGATTAGTTTACGGATGACGAAAGAAACTGAATCTATCAAAGAATTTCTCATTCATAATACATGTTCTAAGATGATACGTCGCCCTCCCTAAAAGCTTAAATCAAGGTTCTGCAACAAACAGGTTGGCAAGAAGAAAATGCCAGTGTTTACTTTTGTAGGTGAACTCAAGAATATATGACATGCCTTTAGTGTCCCCACCTCACATGCAAGCAAATATGGGATTGTCAATAATTACCAAACATTAATCATGCATGATTGTAGGTAATTAATTGTTTTTAGCAAATGAAAAAGGTAAACTGCATCATGATATCATGTCATGTGCTTGCAATTTTGAGATTATCCTGTCCACCAATATTTACAGAGATAATCCATAATTAACAGGCAAAATGATTAAAAGCAGAGAAATTTTTTGGTGCCAAACAATATCTTTGATATGGATTAAATTGCAATATTCAGAAATGAGAATTCGTAAAAATGTATAGTACAAAAGGAGGAGTAAATGGACAAATTGATTCTATGAGGAATACAAAGGGGAAGAAAATGGAAAGATGTGAACAACACTGCGGCAACTAAAGCAGGCCGAGGTCGAACAAGGGCGGAGTGTGGTGACAAGTGGAATATTGTATCTGGGTGTGACTGTAATATTAATGTACACTTGCCAAATATTTCGTTGGGGATTGGGGGACAAATACAGAGGAGTAAGGATGAAGCAGGGAATGGCAGATGCTATGCCAGAAATGGAAGAGAAAATTAAAATTTTTTTCTATCTATTTTTTTAGGTGAATTTATGTTCTTGGTGATGGAATTGTGAGAATCAACATTGGCGGCCCCTGCGGCAGGTAAGAGCTCCAGCGCTTAAAGTAATGGTGCCAACCATGGAAGAGGACTTAGCTCCTAAGCTTGAGGCTCTGGCATAGCTGCCTGCAGCTCCAGCTCCAGATGGAGTGAAGTAGGCTCCATTAAGCATCAGGTCTCCTTCTGATCTCCAATTCCAGTGCTTCCATACATTATCTGCTGTTTCTACCCTCTTCGTCACCTGCCAATACCATTTATTTATTATTTTTCTATGATGTTTGTTATTATCATTATCATCATATATTATTCCTAAAGGATACATACCTCTTTCGCAAAACCATTGTTCGGGGCAAGATATCTGTTTCCTTGGCTATTAATGGTAGGATTGGCACTCCCACCAATGGCATACATTTCCCAGTGTGTGTAGTCATTATTCACCACATGGAAATACCCATGCCTACACCTGCAAGGTTAATGAGTTGGCCCAGTCAATATCGCAAAAGGGATATGGTGATTTTTTCTAAGAAAAAAAATGTTTACTCAAGTGTCTTTACCTTGGCATTCTCTGGATAAGACCCTCACCGAAATGATTGTATGCAATTGTTACTTGCATCTGCTTATCTCTAGTGTAGGAGTCACTGTGACCCAATAACATAACCTGTCCGTCATATGAGAGGATATGATTAGCGATTATACATTCAATAAATTGTACTGACTGAGCAAATTGAAGCAAGGGAAATATAATTTACCTCATTGTGGTGGGTGAAATAGTTGTTGGAAATGGTAATGGCAGTCGACCCCATGATAGCATCAATAAGTCCATCTGCGCAGTTGGATAAAGAATTATGATCAATCCAAATATGGCTTGATCCGAAAATGGAAATCCCATCTCCATCCGCCATTGTCCTCCATCCATAATGAGAAGGCGAGCTACGGACCATTGCATTGCCAGTAGGCTTGCAATCATGTATATGAAGACCATGAATAATAATATTAGTGACAAATTGGATAGTTATGCAAGCTCCGTTGGCAATGTGAACGTTGGTTCCACGGGCATCAATAGTCTTAAAACTGTTCATAATAAGCTCCTGTTTAAGGGTAATCACCATGTCCCGCTTGAACACAATCCACAAAGATCTGTCTTGAATAACAGCATGGCGCAGAGTACCAGGTTTTGGGTTAACTGGGTCATCATCCCCGGAATCAGTGACCACATAGTATCTACCGTCTCGACCACCAACGGCATTGCGTCCGAAACCAATACCACAGTCAGCAAGCCGCTTCCTGTGGAGCTGCCAATGGGGGTCACATCGCCAACAATCGTCAATCGGATTGCCAGTTACACATGAGAAAAATCCTAAATTCCTCCTTGCTGTGCTGTTGTGTATGCTCCTGGTAAAAATCAAATCACATGAATTAGAACAATTATTGTGAGAAAAAAAAATAGTAGTGTGAAAAGTTAAAGCATGATGTCCCACATCATGTAGGCCATGTGACAATTATGTGGAAGATTCAATGGGTAAGATGGATACGGTCCATACGGAAAATTTGCATCATTTTCTAATCCTATTTTCTCTATACAAGAAATAAATGCAAGAGTTGGATGGAGAACTACTACTCATCCAGCACCTTGGATATTGTCGGTGAACAATAAGTAAAAATTGGGCCGACGAGTGTGGTCATTTAATGAATTCTCTATAGAAGTATTGAATAGTTTGTCTGGCTCTTTGAATGTAGCAGCTACTACAAATCCAGATCAGATCATCAGAAAAGAGGAATTCCTATTAAAGTCCTATGCAATAAAATCAGATCTGGGATACAAAAATTTTTAACTCATGCCTCTTGACAGGCTGGAAAATGCGAGCAAACTTTAGGTTGCTAACACAACAAGTTGGGACAAAAAGATAGTGGCTATAATTGTCATAGTTTCAATTGAAATTGAATGTAATAGAAGGTGAATTTTCTCCACTTTGACAGTTAAAAGTAATCATGTCTAATCCATGGGTAGAATTTTATACGAAAGAGGTTGCATAATTATACAGTTGTCATATAGGTATAATTACAATCCAATAAGAAGAAATCAAGCTATCAAAATTGAATGTCACGCTAGATATCCTATGCTATATATATTCAGTAAACCAGAAAAGCAGCTAGAATGCATGGCATCTTTTCTCACATCAACATATATGAAATAAAAATATAATCAACATGTGCAAAGTAGGGAGCTTCATTGTACAATCAGAAGAGAGCTTTACAAAAGCATTTAAAAAGGCAAATATATATGCAATTAAATAATTAAAAAGGACCCATTTAGGTATTATTGTGGGAAAAGAATAATGTAAAGTCTCATACACGACTAAAGTAAACCAGCTTGTGTACTTGCGAATTAGATTTGGATTAGGGAAAGAACAAGACAAGAAATAAATTAAGGGCGTGATGCACGGATCTAAAGACATGGGCATGTGCATAAGCTGGCAGCAGAATTAAAAGACAGAGAGTGCCACAGTAAAGAACATGGTGGAATCCTCAGGATAATACTAAAGACTTGGATGAATAATTTATAAGAGGAACTTTGATTAAACTGCATATATAGGAGAGTGAAATAACAATAACAAAGCCAAACAAGGAACAGTATATTTACGAGCAAGTAGGATTTCACCAAATTTATCAGTATTTTCTATTGTACTTTTCCTTAATTCTTTGGTTGAGTTTTTCTGTAGAGACATCATTATTTATTACAAACGCTACTTCTCTGCTGTTATTCTGTGAGAAAGTTGAAGTAAATGCCTAATTTGAGTGTATATTGTCTATTGAAGTTTTGAACATTAAAGACTCCTCACGTGCATCATCCTACCAATGATTCCATCATCTATGTATATTATACTCATCCATTAATGTTAAGTTGTCCATTTGCAGTTGAAATTTGTCGCAAATTAATCGGTGAATGGAACTTATAAGCTCAAATTAAACTAGACCCATTTTTGTCTACTGATTCCTTTGACTGGCATTTCCGAACCAAAGCGGGGTGAGAGAGACATGTGAAAACTGCATCTAGAGGTTGAGATTAAAGTATAAAAAGTCCTTCAGAGCTAATCAAGAGTACTTTGTTTAATTTCTTAAAGCCCGCCAATATTAATACATCTAAAAGACTCAGATGTGAGACTAAAGAACAACAAAAACCAATTGGTCTTTCTAAATGAATCTTTTTCCGAAAGAAAGAGACGTGATTTATTTTATTTTAGGTAGATTGGTCTACCGTATAATTTTTAAATCAATCCAATTATATAATAACACGTAAATTATTTTTTTAAAAAGCTCATATTTTGAATGGGCTCTCTAAAAAATAATTTACTTATAATTTTTTCTAGCGTTTTTAAGATATTCATCTAATATAATATTGATTAGCTTTATTTATTAAATTTTATGTGCTAATTTAATTAATTTAAAATTTATTAATTATTTAAAGATAGATTATATTTTATAACACTATCAAGTTTTATTAATATTATCAAAAAACAAAATATACATTTAAAATCTATTTATTAAGTTATATTTTTTTAATATGACATAATTATTTAAAAATAAATTAAAAATAAAATAATTAAATAGATATGGTTTACCTAAATAGAGAGAGAGAGAGAGAGAGTAAATGCGGAGATATAGCAAACAAAAGAAAAGAGGGAAAAAACTTACTCATCAACCGTAGAAGCAACCTCTTCCGAATGTTCAACGGCATGCCGATTCCAAGCATCACCTGACCTAAAGAATTAAAAAAAGAAAAAAAAATTTAAATTACTTAGTAACGAAATTCCCTAGCCAAACTTTTGCATTCGATTTAAATGACTAAATCAACCTAAAAAAATATTAATAAACTTAAAGTGGCTTGCAGGAGGAGATTTTCGTCCACTGAAAAATCTAACGAGGTCAACCCAATAGGCTATAGCTAGGAAAGCAATTGGTTCTACAATAAAATTCCGAGAAACTAATGTAACAGAATTAACGATCTAGATTTTCCCGATCCAGATCTCACGGCTTGAAATGTTCTGTTGTCTAATAAATTCAGTATAATTTTATCCAACGGTCCTGGTTTCGCCAATTTCCAATTGCACGATAAAGATCCATTGGAAAGTTTAACTTCTCTGTAACTCACCCGTCCGCCATTGATGAGTTCCCGGAGCTCTGGAACTGCGGACTTTCCTCCAACCTGAGAATATACACCAAGAAACCAAATACACATTAATTCATTCACGATATGTGATTCATTCATAAAAGAAAGTGGTAAGTTTTAGTGGTAAATGGAACTCAAAAGAAATGATAAAGCCGCAACTGACAATGTACCAAAATTACAGAAGAAAATTAAGAATTCAAGGAAATGAAAGAGAATTCTACAGCAATAAGCAGAAAATGAAGCATATGAAGAACTCAAAGAAGCTTCGTCAAAACGAACACCTCTGTTTCTCATTTCACAAACAGAGAAAGTGATGCAGAAAATCTACCTCGATATCAGCTCGCTCGTCTCTGCTGATGCACTTATAGTAGCAGACAGTGCTAGAACCATCAATGTGCATACACAGAAGCATCGCTGCAGCGAAACCGCCATTGTTGATCAAAATCTCTTTCTCTTTCTCTCCGGTTGTTCACGTTTTTCTCTCACTGAATATCAGAGTACATGACTCTGTTTGTTTCCCTGTCTAAGAATGGAGAAAGATATGAGTCAAAGAATAGCTCAAGTGAAGCCGTCTTTATATAGCCAAAAAACATGGAGCTTTAAATCTTGCCTAACTTCGTTTTTAACCACGGTTAAGTTAATTAACCCATTATTTTAACCACATTTGATTTAACCACTCACCACCTGTCTAACCGCCACTAACTGACTCTACTATTCTCTCTCTCTATTCTCTACTTAGGCTTATGAACCATCCAACGTCTCATCTGTGTCGGTCACTCAAGTGCTTGTCCATCTCCCTCTGACACCTCACCATTACCTCCTCCTATTTCGTCCATCTTCTGCACGTCCTCCCCGCACCACCGCCGCCTCCACGTCAGGTTTAATATGAAGAGGACTATCCGTACTCGCTGATGGCTGTGAGTATAATACTCGCCTCATTCCATAGCCACGTTGCCACGTGGTGGAGTTTGAGAGCAAATTATAAAATTACGGTAAGTGTAGGAATTGTTCTGGATATTTTATTATAAAAATTGTAACTGACAGGTGTCCTTCTGATGAGTACGGCTAAAACGACTGTAAAATCTCCATGACAACTGGTTCTTCCGGCAAGTGGTATTAATACTAATGCATAGGAATGGTATATGACATCTTTTAATTTTTCTAACGCCGTATTTCTACAAGGCTTAGGTAAAGAGGCTTGACTAAATTTCTTCAGCAAAGCCACTCTAATGTTTAAATAAATAAATTAATGAATAAGTATAGTTAGAAAAGTATAAGTTTATCTGTTGGTGCATATTTTTTATAATTTTTATAACTTATTCGCACATCATATGTTTTATCATCTCCTGCTACAATATAGTCTAAGTCAGTTTTGTCATAGCATAATTGCTAGACTACAGTTTGCGTGAGCTATCACGTGCCATGCTCGAGCTGCGCATGTATTTAATACTCATTATTTGTCATTTCAACGCTCTGTCCCACACACTGCCGTTGCACAGTATTTTTTTCTCCACAAGGGCCTATGGCTTTTCAAGTTATAGGAACAACATCGTTTTCACATACTAGATGTTAAGATTACAGAATCAGATCTTCTGAGTTAGATTGTGGGATTATATTATCCTATCATGTCTTTTTACAGGGATCACAAGATCTAAAATTTCGGTAGAACGATGATAGAATCGAAGGATCAGAACATTCTTCACGTGCCTTAATGTTAAATAATGGGATATGCGCATCTTCGTGCTGAGGTGCTAAGATCAAGGGATAGGAACATCTGAAGTCTATAATCTATTTGCACATCATGCGTCTTATCATCTCCTGGCACAATATGGCTTAAGCCGATTTTGTTAAAGCATGATTGCTAGCCTACAATTTACATGAGCCATCACGCGCCGTGCTCAAGCCGCACACGTATTTAATACTTCTCATCTATTATTTCAGCGCTCTATCCCACAAACTGTCGTTGCACAATACTTTTTTCCTCCACAATGACCTAAGGCTTTTTAAGTTATGAGAACAAATTCGTTTCACATACTAGATGTTGAGATCATGGAATCGGATTTTCTGAATCAGATCGTGGGATCAGTGTATCATATTATGTCCTTGTACAGGGATCACAAGATCTAAAATCTCGATAGGACGATGATAGGATCGAAGGATTGGAACATTCTTCTCGTGCCTTGGTGTCAAATAATGGGATTTGCGCATCTTCGTACTGAGGTTCTGGGATCAAGGGATAGGAACATCCGCAGTCTGGTTGTAAGATCCCAGGCTCTGTTCTTCTTGTTATCAGTATCAATTTTCTCTATTTTTTAATATTTTTCAATACTTATTCTTCGATTAATTGATAAGAAAAAAAAATTTAATAAGCTTTTTTTTTGAAAAATTATTCTTTTTCATCGCCAATGAATAAGTATTAGATAGTATTAAAAAAACATAGACTCTAATATTAATTCATATGATTAGACATTTAAAGAGGCGTAGCCCATAACATGTATGGGTCAACATTTACTTGCATAATATGTAGATTCAACTCCTCCACATTATATTTTAGATATGTTTGGCATGTTGGTACGTTATGTATAATTAATGATTCATATTACAAAATACTTATTTAATGATTAAAATTACAAATCAATAAACAACTTAAATAAAATGCGTGTCAATTAAAATTCGCTGGCATACCGATACACTAGCATATCACCTTTAAATTAATACTATAAGGTTGTACCCAAAAAAATAATACTATAAGGTTTAATTCTTTGTGCTATCTAAGTATTTCTTATTACAATTTCTCTCTTAAATTAGTTTCCGTAATGAGATATGTCTGAAGTTCATTTAATTTTTGGACTTGTACAAATATATAGATCATATTCGGTATTATGTTTGGAAAAAATATTTTTTCGAAAAAAATTTGTATTTTTAATTTTTTTTGAATTTTGAAAATTACATAAATAAATTTTTTTCCAAAAACATATTTAAAAAAAAAAGCAGTTTATAAAAAATTTAAAAAATCAGTTAATTGAATAAAAAAATCAAAATATATTTTTAGAACTGAAGAAGCATTATCATGGTTTAGGATAAAATATCTTAAGTCAATTAATTGTATGGTTGAAATACTTTTTCTAACTTTATATATTTTTTAAAAAAAATTTTAGCTAGCTTTAAAAATGAGCGAGTTGAAACTAAATTTATATATTCTAACACTTTATATTTAATTATCCAAATGAAAAAATGAACTTATTCATATAAGCAATTAATAGAGATTGTGGAGAGTGTGGGTTAAGGGCATAATCATGAGATATTGAGTACCTAATTGTGGGCTGTAATTAAAATCAACAGAGTAATAATGGAAGTAATATGATCAAAATCAAGAGCGGTGATTCCCCTGGGAATTTGGTAGATCAATACCCCAATGGTCAACAAGCCGAAACTGAAAGAGAAGAAGCGAGCCTGTGGTGGTGTGGGGCACCACCAATATTTTAACTTTTTTAACCTTTGTTACTGTCTCTTTTCCAAAACATAGGCCCCAGTCTCACTGTTAAAAATTTAAGATGGAGCCCACGTAATATGAACCAATCCTTTTCACCCAATCTAGATTGGGTTGACCCACAAACGCCGGTGTTGTTACCCGTTGGTGCTGGACTACTCTTTACTCACTTTCATGTGTTTTTTTTTTCTTTCTTTCACATCTATTGAAGTGGGGAAAAAGCCACTTCTTTTTCTTTTTGCAGCGTAGGCAGGTTATGCTTCCAAAAAGCAAGCTGGCCCTATGATAAACAGGAGCTGTTATTTGTAGAAATTTAATTGTACAAATAAATTTATATATATATATATATAAAGACTCAATTTATTTATTTACTAATTCAATTACAAAATAATATATAAATTGCTTGTATTTATATTAACAAATAATTAATTAAATATATATTAATATATAATTGAATTAATTTATAGATGATACAGTATATTGAATTTTTCTAAAAATTTATCAATTTATTGAAAAAAATTTTAAATTGACTTATTTTACCATATCATCCATAAATAAATCCAATTATTTATATATATATATATATTTAATTATACTATTTTTATTAATTCATGTGAATATAACATGTATACATATAAATAGATAATTGATTGTTTATAAATAATATGATAAACTGAATCTATGTAAAAAATTTTTCAATAGCTTTCATGATAATTTGGAAATATTATATTGCATTTAAGTTTTTTCACTTTTTAAAAAAAATCTAACTACAGCTTTTCTTGAAATCATTGCATTTTAATTATGTTTTATTTTTGTTTCAATTGAATTAATGAGATGCATAATGGTGCTTTTGTGTCGACTCCAATAATTCTGCTTTTTCACTCTGAGTTTCTCCACTTATATAATGGACCGTATATATCCTCAAGCTGTTAAGGTCAAATTCTTCTTCATTCAATATTCCAACAAAATTTTTTTTTTTTAAAAAAAACATAGTGCAAAATGGAAAATTTTTTTTTTTTTTTGGGGTCAAAATGTAGGATTCATCTCACTAGTAAATATCATGAGAAGATTTTAAGTTTTTTCCTTTTAAATTATGTGTAATTCTATTGATTTAACCATGAAAGTAATTTCAAAAAGCATGCTTTAATCCTTCTATTTTTGCATTTTTTATTTTATTACATGAATCTAATTAATTTATTGTCGAAATTATAATTTACTGGCATAGTAAAAATTCAAGAAATTACTAAACTACTAGAATTTTTTTTAATTATGCATTATTTTCATATGTCATTTTCACATGAAAAGGTGATGCACATTGTACTACTTTGCATGGACCCGTAGAATTTTAATCAAAAGGGCAGAGTAGAGCATATGGTATAATAAAAACATGGACTATATAGTATATAACATGAAATAGTGAATTAAATAAGAGAGTGTATGTCAGCTGATATATCTTTTATGTTGTAATGCTCTTCTATATAAGTAGAGTAAATTCAATTATATAAGACAATATTACATAATTCATCAAAAATTATGATAATCTTACTATTTGATGATGAATCTTGAGTTCAGAGGCTTAGAAATCAAGAACGTGTGGGAGATGAGTTTCCAGAGGTGTGGGAGTGTTTCGGATTTTAAGGCTTTAAAATCGTGTTTTAATGAATAAAAACGGAGCTAAAACCTTTTATACCATAACCCTCAAAGCTTGTATCACGGTTGTGACTCATTAATGTTTGGCCGTAACATTCAACAAGCCATATAGCACATTTTTTCCTCAACCACGACCGTTGTAGCTGTAATTCTTTTATCATGGGTGTAACTCTCTCTAAACTTCATGTTTCTTCATTCTTTCAACTTCCTTTAAAACTCAAGACCTAAATCAAACCTCATACCCCTCGTATATCTCATAAACCCCGATATACTTCCAATTCACTACCGGTATACCTTTTATATATCTTATAACTCATTCATATATTCTTTACATGCCACATAAATCTCTACTTCTCACAAACCACCTATAACACTTAAAACGCTCTTAATCCATATCATTATCATGCCCAAACTTGCGGGAATTACATATGTATCTCATGACTTATTTAAATTTTATTTATTCAGATTTTACTAATTAATTCTTAATAATATATTTTAATTTTAATTGGCTGTTAATTTTATGATCAGCTTCATTTAAAATACTTTTTTCATTATAAGATAAACGATTGTAGATTTTTTTTTATCTTAGCTATATTCTGTATTCTAAAATTTAAAAATTGCATATTAATATGAATTCGAGCCGAACAAATAACATTATATAGAGGATAATGATAAAATTTTATGGAGGATAATTTATTTCAGACTAATTTGTACTGATTTCTTTATTAAAAAATGTATTGAGAATACAAATTTGTAATTAAATTTAATTTATAATGAAATCAGGCAACAAGTTATTAACAAAAATTAATGTAAATGGTCCTACACAATTAATACCCATTGAATTCCAGGCAATTAAAATTAGAAAAATCAGGATTTCAAGAGTAAAATATGGACCTAAGCTAGCTAGGAAAGTAGCAAATTAAGCAACAATACCACACCAGCCTAACAAATGTTGAAAAAGATTTCAATTTTAATAGTGATAATATCCCATATTTTCCTGTGCCTCAGCCTTCCCTTGCCTAACAAGTATTTCTCTATGTATAGTTCATGACTTGCCTTCATGCATATACAATTTTTTTTTTTAAATAATAATATATTTGGTCAAACATCCAATCCTTAATTTATTACACAGTTAATTGAAGTTTACGCTTCCGACCAACTTCTTGTTCCTTAGTAAAATTGAATATATATATATATGATTAATAAAGAAAGAGTAGTTGAATTTATATTCACAAAATTGGAATTGAATTAAGTAATTAAGTTACCAGCAGGTTGGGTTTAGTTAGTTTAGGTTTATGTCTCTGTGTTCCCACAGAAACAGGAAGGAAGAAAGTCTACATGGTTGGCTTGGCTATTCACCGCCAATCATGGGGGAATTTTTGATTAATTCATTTCTTCAATAGTAAATGCTTCTTCTTAATTCCCTTAATCCACGGCATTGTTAATGGCTGGGTTTGTAATCTACATTTTATGGGTAAATTGCATAGGTGGCACCTGAACTTTGTTATTTGTAACAAGTTGATTCTCAAATTTTAATTTGTAATGCTAAATGCCCCACTCATTTTAACATAAATTCGTCGGTGAAAGAAAATCCATTAAATTTATTTTTTTTGGTATAAACTACATATGTATTATTGATAAGAGAATTATGCTAGGAGCTTAATCATAGTTAAAATTCTTTATATCTCTCAAATGACTGTGTAATTTATTAGAATTCGTATCTGAAAGATTTTTTCAAATATATTCAGTTTGCATTGCTAACTTAGCTACAATTCTTGGATTCCCATTAATTTTTATGGTTATGTACCTGAAAATTTTCAGTAATCAAAGAAAATGTCAAAAGCTTAAAAATTTTGAGTAAACAAATTAATTACGAGTATGATGAGGAGGTACAATTTAATAGCGATTTTTCTTCTTCAATGCATTAAGCCACTCTAGTGAAGGCAATAACCCAGCTGGTGGGTGACAAATTAATTAAATTGGTATATAGTGGCAATGATAGTAACGTGGGTTAGTCTTTGATTCTTCAACTACATAATTATAAGTAAAATTAGTTGTTTCTCCACATATCAAAGGAGTAACCATTATTAACTTGACACAAGAACAAGCACATAGTAAGTGCTTGTCCTTCTTTTCCATTATAACATGTTTTTGTAAGAAATGGGAATCAAATTCAGAATCCAAAGACCAAATTATGTCGATTGCTTCTTGTGTTTGGTAAGCGAGAAAGAGAGAGAAACTAGGGTAGAAAGGAAACCTAGCCAAACTAGAAAATGGGTTACACTTGTTATTGTCTTTCGACCATTTTGACGAAGTTGGTTCAATTTCGCCAACCACACTTTTACGACTTTGTCTGTCCTTATTAGAAGAAACCCAATTTAAGAAAAAGGAAAATGAAGGATTTCTGTTTGACGCAATTAGTCGAATTCAAAATCTAATGGGAATTAAATTGTAAGTTGGGGGGGGTGGAACAATGTCCAAAGAACCAAGCAATCTTTGTGGGTTTTGAATTTGAAATTGGAGAAATTCTTAGTTAGATTGGATTTAGTTATCACGTTATTTATATATCAATTCAATCATATAATAATATATATTTAATTATTTTATTTTTATTGATAATGTTATAAGAGAACTATTGATGAATTAAATTAGGTCATTAACTCATCATTATTTCCAAATAGTCAAAGAAATTATAATTTATTAAAAAAATTTAGGTAGAATAAGTCTATCATATTATTTATAGACCAATTCAATCATTAAATGATATATATTTATATTGAATTTACTTCAATTAATGAGAATAAAATATTACCCTGTAGATAACATGGTAGATTTAATCTATCTAAAAAATTTTCAACAAGTTACATGTCATTTTACATACTTTTTTTTCATGTGATTAATAAACTAAGTTTTCTCGACCAATTGAGGGTGATCAATCAATACATTTAGTATAAAATAATTATAAAAAATAATAAATTTAATATTCAACTTCTATAAAATGTATAAAATAAATAAATTAAGATTCCTTAAATTATATATTTTCACATGGCCACATACACATGCACATGTGTCAAGAATCTAACGGCTATTGAGGATGGCCACATATGAATTTTTATACCTTTAAGAGGCCAAAGATTTAGGGTTATGAGCGATAAACAATATGCAAAAGCCATTACATATATAAATTAATATGATATAAAAAAAATGGAGACTATAAATAAAAAAAATTATGATTGGTTGACGTGACTTGATGTTTCTTTTTTTTAAAAAAAAGTCTCAAATTTGTGTCTTTTGTATGTGTTAAAAAAATTTTACTCTATAATGAACTAATAATTAACTCAAATCAAATTAATAAGGATCCATATATTTTTTAAAATCGGTTGGTAATTAAAAGAAAACCAAAAGCTTTCTGGCATGACTCCGAAGTTCGAGGGTTGGCAAAATAAATTAAATATTGATTAAGCAACCAATGCCTGTCCATATGTACAGAAGAACATCTTCATATGTTACGAGTTAAGAGTATTAATTAAGTTAAATATGAATATTATTACTTAATTTCATATTCAAGTACTACTATGTAATACATTATCCTTAAACCATACGTATTGTTTAATTAATTAGCTTCTAAAATAGTGATTATCTCTCTTGTGCATGAGCTCATAAAAAGACTTAATGACACCTAAGGCCACTTGCATTGGAGTTGGACCACATTACTATCTTTCATTTCTTTGTTTTGTTAATTAACTCACTTTCCTTTCCCCTCATTAGTTAACATTCACTATCAAAGTAATGGTAACTAACAAATTGACTAGTTATTTTTCAAGGGGTGGAATGGGAGGGTTTGTATACATTTTTTTTCTTAATTAGAGATTTCGAATTTGAGTTATAAGTATACACAATATATATATATATATTTTTTATATAAATGGAAAAATGGGAAATGAGACTCCAACTTAAAATTTAACTCAAGTTAAGTTAAATGCATACTGCTCGGCTATACTTGTGGGTGTGGATATTAGGGATATCAAAATGGGTCATGACACATAAATTCGATACGCGAAATACATAAAATTAGCGGATTATTGTTGAGCTTATACAAGCTCGTGTCATAAACAGGTCGATCTATTTATGATATGACTCAAATCGTATCGTGTTACGGGTAGACACACGAATCCATTACAATCTGTTTAATTTTTTCGTGTCATATCATATTGTATTAATTCGACCCAACCCATTTATAATACATATAAATTTACTAAAATATCAAGATTAATAGTGTCATTTTATAAAAAAAAATAATATTTAAATATTATTTTCGTATTATGTTAATAGTATTAAATGATCCAAAAAATATAAGCATGTCGTGTCGGATCATGGCGTGTTGGATCAAATTATCTAAAAAGTATAATCATATTATGTCGGATCACATCTTGTTATATCAAATGATCCAAAAAGTATAATTGTGAGTGTCAAATAATCCAAAAAAGCATATTTATATCGTATTCATATCGGATTTTGGAACTCAAATACAATATAAAAATTAAACATGTTACACGTATTGTGTTTATGTAACCTATTTAATTTTTGTGCCGTATTCGTATTAACCCAATTAATAAATAGATCATGCTCGTATTGATCTTAATCATATCATTCGAATGAATCGATACGATATAAATACGACCCGCTATATAAAACAACTTAACTAATTAATTTTGTTAATTAACTCACTTTCCTTTCCCCTCATTAGTTAGCAATCACTATCAAAGTAGTGGTAACTAACAAATTGACTAGTTATTTTTCAAGGGATGAAGTGAGATCGTTTACTTCCATTTTTTTCTCAATTAGAGATTTTGAACTTGAGTTATAGGTATATAATAGATATATTTTTTTTATATAAATGGTAAACGGAAAATTCGAACTTGACACATGACTCAAATTGAGTTAAATGCATACTGCTCAACTATACTCGTGGATGAGGATATATAACATTTTTAAAACTTAAAAATAAGTATTTTACCATCTTAATGGGATTCGGCGAGCGTAAATCTAGACTAGTATTGATGTGTAAGACCAAAAAACAAATGAACTAGTTTCCTTTGTAGTTTGTATACTGTGTATTTGTTAGTTTTATTTCGCTTTTTTTTTATCGGGATTTTGAACATAAAATTATTTGTGAGAGAGGCTAAACTCTTTATGTCATTGGGATTTGAGCAGTTTCCTTTCGCTTTTTGTGCATCATCAAACTTAATATACTCTATCCTATTTCTTTTTTATTTTTTTTAAAAAAGAAAAATGAACATATAAATTATAACAAATAAAATAGCACTAGTATTTATATAAATATGGTGCATTTATGTTTGTATGAAAAGTATAGTTAGCATTGTCAAGACTCATTCGTATATATGTATATAGATCTGTCAAAATATTAAATAAAATTTAGGTAATCAAAGAGTGCATTATGACTTTGATTTTGAAGCTTTACTTGAATTTTATAAACAATAAATATAAAATACAGGGGACTGTTTGATAAATGAATGTATTCTTAAATTATTAACCAAAGCAAAATTTTCTTTTACTTATTGATTCAAACTAGTAATATATTGATAGAAATGAATACAAATTTACTAAAAAATATAAATAATGAAATAGTAAAAAAATTCATAATACTCAGATAAATAGCATAATAAATCGATTTAATACCTACAAATTTGATATTACTATAATGATTAGAATAATCATGATTCTAGTTTTACAATATACTAACTATAATCTAATTTGTTACTTCCGTCAGATCAAATATAATTTGTTTGTCTAAATCTCTGACAAATAAAAACACAATAATAAGATGATAAAAATAAAATATCGTAACAAGACAATAAAACTAAATGTCTCAACAATACGAAAAAATCAAGAAAAATAAAGTAAACAAAATAAAAATTTAGACGTATATGAAATAACCACTTATTTTATAAATAAATTGATAAAAAAGTATAAATATGTGATTCCAAGTCAATAATGATAAAAAATCACCTTTTCTTGCTTAAGAAAGATGGTGAGTAAAGAAATAAAAAAATAATAATAAGAGAAAAGGATGCTAGTTTTTCTTAAAATTCACTTATTGTTTTGTAACAAAGCAAAAATTTTAACATTTATTTGATGAGTCAATAATAGAAATTAATAGTTCCAAAATTTTATAAATTTAAATTTGAATGAAAACCTCACAAAAATTAATGAATTAAATTCTTTATATGGGAAGAGAGAATGGTTTAGGTTGTTGTGTGTGCGAGCAAAAATCAAAAGGACTTTTCTATTTATAAACAATATATAGTTTTGTTTTAATAATATATAGTTGTATGAATAAAATTTATGGATAATGCATTCATCATTGTGTATGAGTTAGGGAGCGACATTGGTGCCACCAGCAAAGCAATCAATCTCTCCGCATTCTTTTTTTTGTTCCCTTCTTATATATATATATATATATATATATATATATATATATATATATATATATTGGATTATTTAACTCTTTGAAAATTGATAGATAACCCAGAAAATTAAAAGAAAAATTGGCACAAAAAGAAAAAACCCAAATTCCATATTCCATTATTTTCTCTCTATAAATTCCAACTCAATTCAGGCCATTTTCCTAAAAGAATCATGTGTATATGCTTGTGAAGTGTCCTTTTGGTGTTCACTACCTAACCAAATTCCAGTATTAAGACCCTCCTTTCCCCTAGCTGATAGTTTTTTTTTTTTTTTTTCCAATTTTGTATTCATAACAAAAAGGACAGTTAGATGAGATGGTAATGATTTTTTCTTTTATAATTAGAGATCTTGAATTCAATCTCTATATATTATATGAAACATATTTAAAATTTAAAAATTAATATTTTACTCTCTTAATTTATCTATCTAGCACGAATTTAAATTATTAAATAGTTGAAATAAAAAAAATATATATATATATAGGCATACATATAGATTGGGTAATTCTTGTTTTGCTTGTTGAATAAATGAACAACGAGTCTAATTCATCGCAAAAGCTAGTTCAAGGGAGGAATGATGTTTAAGGCATTAAAAAGAGCATATATATCTTTTGGTCAACGGATGTGCGATATCTCAACACACTCTCTCACGACTGAGGCTGAATACATGCGTAAAGCCTAAAGCGTGAATTTTATAGGATTGGACATCCATGGACCCAACTAGTGGCTTTGATACAATGTAGAATAAAGGGAAATTTTAATAAAATGCCAAAAAGTTCCTAAAATTTACAAAAATCTTTCACTTAATTTTTTTTTCAAAAATGATAAAAGCAGGTAAAAAAGTTATAAAAATAGCTATACTCACAAGTCACATACCAAAAGGTACACTTTTAGTATATATTCTGTATATTTGGTATACTTTCACTATATCTTTGATACAGTTTAATATATTTTGGATATATCATTTCTAGTAATTTTTTTTTGTCGAAATATTTTTCAATAATTTTATTATTGTCACAATTAAGTGTAATACTTTTAAACCATCATTAAAATTATTCAAGTATTTTAAATTAAAATCAGAATTGAAAATACAATCTCCAAATGGCATTTTTATAAACACCTTTATGCATAAATATTATATTGTTGGAAATTGTGCTTTAGTCTTGCAACTTTCCATTTGTTTTGTTCTATCAATTCTCCAACGAGAACATAATGCTAATGTAAGTGTTCCTTGTGAAATTCATCATGTTATTTACTTTGCTGTGCTCCATGGCCATTCTGCATAAATGTCAACTTCATATTGCATATCGAAAATTATACTTTTTTAAGATGATAATGATATTTATTTTGTTTCTCTAAAAGAATAAAAAATTGTTTGCAGATAGCAAATGGTGGATGTCTGTTCTCTTCACTCATCCTTCTACCTTCGAAACAATTGGCATGGAATTCGATCTTAAGAACAAAATAAAATCAGATCTCGAGTCTTTCCTCCAAGTCAAAAATCTGAATTCAACATTGTTCGGGTTTGAATTTAGGTTGAATTAGAAGAGACAATCGGATTGATCAATTGCAGTGATCTTAAATAGGAAAAAAAGGTTTATTGAGCTTATTCGCTTTAAGCTACGGAGTCGAAGAATAAAGCATACGGGGCTACAAGGTCTGGTTGCTTTAATTGTGCAAGTATTTTTAAAAAGACATTTGGTAAAATTGAAAAGATATTTGATAAAAATGAAAAAAGAAAATATTGGAGTCATTTTTTAAATAAAAAGTTAAAAGTATGTAGTTTTAAAATTTTTTCTAAAATAAATGGATTTTAGATATAATTCATCTCAAAACTAGCTCAAAAAGGAGAGATGCACAATCTATTATAAAGAGCATATATATATTTTAGCTAGTCGATGTGAAATATTTCAACACTGCTTATAATACGATTTTCTAATAAAATTTAAATGGGTCAATATGAAATCGATTCAACAAATAAATTTAGCCTTTAAAAAATAGGTAGATTCAAAAATCTACCCGATTAATTTGACTTGAATTCAAAACGATCCGATCTGATTGTCAAGTCTACGACTGCATATTATTATTATTATTATTATTTAACATGTGAAATTATTTATTAAGGACAATTTTGTTATTATGCATTTTTATAAATGGATTTTTATTTATTTTACAGAAACGATAATAAATTGTCACTAAAGTTTTACATGTCTTTGGAACAATTATTTAGCAAATTAATTCACAAAGAAGGAATAGCTTGCGTTGCATACAGATTGCAGAGAACTCCAGGCCCAACTAATGGGCCCAATAACAATATTTGATAAATGATCGTTGTTATCAGGGCCAACTCTTAATGGGCCTAAAACATACTCCAATATATTTTTGGAAAATTTACATAACTAAGGCTCGAGTACAATTAAATCTCAAATATATCGTCAAAATAAAATTTTTTCAAAACTAATTTTTCCTAATTTTAAAAATTTCAAATTTACCAAAACTCAATATAATATAATGGTTATTATGAAATTCAAAGATGAAAAACTATAAAAATGAAATGCATTTTGGTAAAATGATAAAAAAAACTTTTATAAGTATTTTTTAAATAAAAAATTAAATATAGGCAATACATGAAATTTCCTCTATATTTATTTCACGTTATCCAATTATTTATTTCATGCATAGCTACAAGAGCTATAATCAAGTGGAGTTGAGTCCATGAAGTACTAAGTTTAAGCCCAACTTGCATAAAAAATACTGAAAAATATAATGAAATAAAACAAAAATATTTAGTTTTCTTTTTCTATCTAAAACAAATTATTATTACCAAGACAAGTATCACCATCCTACGCGTTAATTTGAGAATTCAAAAATAAAAAACTTACATTTCAATTGAATAATTAGCCAAGAAAAATGCTTTTTTTATTATTAATATTACTTGGACGTGCAAATCCAACTCCAAAAAGGGAAAGGAAATGAAAATCTAAACTCAAAAAAAAAAAAGGAAAATAAATAAATAAAACTTTTAAGTTCTCCATCATAAATGGAGAGACAAATCAAGTTTATTATTATTATTATTATTATTATTATTATTATTATTATTATTATTATTATTATTCACCATTGCAGTTGCAGCCGCTGTACTATGTTGGTGGTTATTGCATCTTATGCTCCTTTGCCAATTCAAGAAACTCTCATCTTCTTCACATTGATGGTACTTAGTAGTAATATTATGGCTTGAACAATTCCCTCCATAAAACAATCCATTATTCCCCAACCTGGGTGCACCGTTGGATCCAAAACTCTCTGAGAATTGATAGCTTGGATAACACTGCAGGCTGCCTGCATGGGCAGTTATATACATTGAAGGATGTAATAGCCCTAAATGATGATGACTTGGTGCGAAAACCATCGGCAACGACGGCGGTGGCGGTGTTGATGTATATTCAGATGCTCTTTTGGCCTTTCTAGCTGCATTCCTTTCCTTCTTGTGTGCATTTTGATGGCCACCTAAAGCTTGAGAACTGTAGAACTTTCTTGAACAGAATAAACAAGGAAACACTCTTGCTCTTGTGTCTTCTTCTATTGTATTATTATTATTATTGGGTTGAGAAGAAGCCTTTTCTTCAATTTCCATTACAAAGATCAGCTAGCAGAAGAAATTAATGGAACAGTGAAAGATAAAAGTCTGATCTCTCTGAGTGTTTGATTGATTGATATGAATATATAACAAGAGTAGAAAAGAGAGTTGAGACCTGAGAAGCTGAGTTCATAAAGAGTTGAAATTTTAGGAAGAGGCTGTACGTGTAATTATTATATAGAGTGATTCACACAAGGTGCTGTATGGGCTTGGGAACAGAGAGATAAGAAAGAGAAAAGTGGGGATACTTCTCTTAAGGTAAAGAGAGAGCTATTGGTGGAGAGAAATGCCTGGATTGGAAATTGGAATCTCTCTCTTCTTTTTTCACTGACAATTATCAGTTTAATGGGCAAATGGGTCTTCTCTTGCACCAGTTTAACTCTCTGTTTCTTTCAACATTTTCAACTTTCATCTCATTAATACACAATTAATCAAGACCTTTTTGGTTTTTTACTTGTGTTTTGTATTAATAATGTCTCCTACACAATGGTGGAAAAGTCCTTTTCCATGGAATGAACCAATGTGGTTGCTACGCTCTCCAACAATGAGCATTGAATAAGGGAGAGGAGTGGTTTTTACTTGTTAAAATTTTTTTGAGAAGACCAACATGAATAGGCCAAATTAAATTTTTGGGGAGAGAGAAGTGAAGGGAGAAAGTCAGATTGTCAGAGTAGCTAAGCTTTGGATGATCAGGTTTTGTGATCTCCAACGGCCAATGTGCAAGGATTAGGTCACTTAAAAGCTAAAACCAGTAGTCCCCCACTTGGATCTGAAACTCACTAGTGATTGTGTCGATTTTTTTTTTCCTCTTTCGCCATTCTCTTTCTTGCTTTCTTGCTCTGTGCATGTGCATGCAAATGGCTCGGCTCTTGTGCTGCATTCCTCTGCTTTTCTATAAATAGTTATGGGGCTAACAGCCACTGGTCCTGCAATTTCCACCGCCAATCCCATGCAATATGTCACTTTTCATCCATTAATCCATTCCTCTAGCATGCCTTGAAGCCTCGTCGTCATACCCCTAACTAAAGAACCCTATGCTTTTTTCCCCCTAGTCCATGTGTGCCCCTCTATGCGTGGCCCCCATTAGCAAATCCAATTAACAATATTTACATTAAAAAAAAAAATTATCAAGTGGCTGTGGTGACCACAAAATCAAACGGTCACAATTCGAGAAATTTGATGACTGTCCAACTGTCCTTCAGCTCTGAAACAAGATATGGCAAGTTTGGATCATGAATTACTCTCGTAAGCAGGTCATTCAATTACAAATTTACTAGGCACATATGTTCATAGGCCGAAATGAATGTGAAGCGCCCCCCCCAATTGATCAGATAACGTTTTCATGGAGTTCCGATGTAATTTGAACATAGATTTGGTCAAAACTTAAGTACAAGGGAAGAGTGTTATAAGTTGAACATAGATTTCACTCTCAAATTCTACCACCAACAATATAAATACCACAAAATGAAGCCTCAGTTCTTTTTGTGAATCCTCTCCAAGTTGATGACAGAATAAATTGGGCAAAAATGTTATATATATAAACAAAAAGGACCATATAGAATGAACACATAACTTCACATGCTTATGCAAATGTAGCTCAGCTATTGCATTGAATACGGTGGCAAAGTCAGACCTCTTAAGCTAAAGCAAAACAAAGAGCTAGAAGTCTAAATAAAAGGGAGCAAAAAGTCAAAAACCTATGTACATAATGTAAAAATAAACTTCTAACATTCTTTATGAAAGTAAATCTTAAAAAATGATATAAATTTACATATTATTATATATATTTTAAAAAGTTGAGGATTATAGACAATCAAGTGAATGTGACTCCGCCTCTGATTGAATACGCGTTGGCAGCAATTAATGGGGTAATTACAATTTAGGAAGTAGGATGGTGGAGTCACACTCAGTCTACCATATGGATGGTGATTTCTATGGCACAATCTCAAAAAGAATCTCCTATCTCGGTTAGCAGACGCACCCAATGCCAAGGAATCTTATCATATGCTATCTTGTTAATGCATAACTGAGCTATAGAAGGATCTGGATTCAGGCACAACCAAAGCATCTTCTAAAGGAGAAGAAACTAGATGGTTCTGGCTATGGCTCGAGTTCGGGCTTTTTCCATGGAAGATGATCAAAGAACGCTTTCACTGCTCCTGCTACCCCATCCTCATTCTCCATAGCCTTAGCAAGTTCAACTGCACGCTTCTTAACCTGGCATCATAAACCCATCAGGTTATTTCCTTCCTCCAGAATCCCTCATGAGACTACGACTGAAATTTCTCTCAATTCCAAATTAAAGTGATTCTACTTTTACAGTGAACTGTGGGCAATTGTGTTTATCTTATCCTAAAAGGAAGATGATCTTTTCTCCGCAAAGGTAACTTAAGCATCCTATCCTTCACCCTCAATCTCAATGTCACCAATATTCTATATAACAACTCTGGTAAAAAATTTCTATGTTCTATTGTTATCAAGCTAAAATCCATGCAGCGAAGAAAAAGGCTGTAGATGTATAATGATGCAAGGACAGGCAGTCTATACTAATCGCCTTTTTCTCAAAGTAACTGTAGGTCCACTGGAAAAATAGCTGCTTCCAAACTTTTCTAACATTCTTGTGATGTTTTCAAGTTTAACAAACTGAGAAATGACTTGATATAGCTGTTGGGTTGAGCAACTTAACAGTTGAATACTGGCATCTTACGTTTATGTAAACAGGGTTCTATGCTCCCATTTCACACTTTACCTCCCCCGTGGCTGAAGGGAGAGGAGAAAAAGGAAATAGGGGATTTGGAGGGTGTAAGAGTGTTTGGAATTGCATGATGCAAATTATAGACGTAGACAATTTCTTTCTCATGCATCAACTGAACAATATAAATCAGTTATATCAAATCAAAATTTCAGAATATCACACATTTTACCTCAGGATCTAGCATGAAATTTATTGCATCAACCAACTTGGGAAGTGAGAACTCGTCAACTGGTATGGGTGGAGGACCTACTCCTCTGGCATGCACTTGCTCACCCTAGAATGGTCGGTCACCGAAGAAAGGCACAACGGTTGTGGGGCACTGCATAGACAATAAATAAATAGACAGATATATTTTAAGGCAGAGAATGAGAGAAATATGATGTGGAAACTCAAGTTCTAAATCTAAAAGAAGAAGAAAGCCATGGCCATTACTGCAGCTTTAAGACCAGTAGCTGTTGTCCCAGCACCTCCATGATGAACCTAAAATAAAATAATTCATCAAGATACCAACTACAAAAGCAGAAAGTTCAAAGAAGAAATAGGTCCAGCGCATGACTATGTTTAACAAAATTTACCAAGTTAAGGTTCACAAGTAAGATAGTACAAAAAGAGGGCATAGACACCATACTTAAACTCATGTTTTAACTTAAACACTTAAACTTCCTACAAAAAGTTGCTTTTGATAGCAACACATCAAAAGTAAGGAGTAATCTGAAAAGTTAATATTTCTAGGAAAAGTCACATGCTCCAATACTCCTACTTTTGACTTTTGCTAGAAAAACTAAATTATCATGAAGCACCGTCTTTCCAAACTGTCGATATATGTTTTTCATGGAGCACATCTCTCCATTTTTGCTAAGATATAACCTTTTTTTATGGAGCACATCTCTCCAAGATTCCTAAAATTTCTACGGCACTTCTCTCTAGTTTTTTATGAATTTTTATGGTGCATATCTCACGAAAAAACATGTTGATGCACTTCTCACCAAATACTAAAGTAATTTTGTCGATGCACTTCTCACCAACTCCAAGATCTTCTTAAAATATATATTCTTCTTTTGCAACTTGAGCCATGTTGGACATGTTTTCCTTCTTGAATCGACGAGCCTTTGCTATATGCCCAAACTTTTTATAGTTGAAGCATTGTGGCTTTCCCTTGTGCCAGCAATCTTTTTCTTCATGGCTGGTCTTCTTGCAAATGCCATGTGGTGCATGCTTATCTTCAGCTGAGTTGCCACTCCTCCTTGATGATGATTCACTGCGTTCAACTAGAGAGGCATTTTCAATGGTATTTTCAGATCGAATAGTTATCCTTTGTTCATGTTCTTGCAGTTTGCTTATGAGCTCTGCAATGGTCAGCTTCTTTAAATCACATGACTCCTCAATGGCTGCTATTTTTGCTTCAAATTTGTCAGGCACACTGATCATGACTTTTTCCACAACCTTCTGATTAGTTATGTCTTCACCAAATAGCCTCATTTGATTGACAAGCTCCATTAACTTTGAAGCATAATCTTTGACAACCTCTTGCTCTTTTATTTTTAACATCTCAAATTCTCTTTTCAAAGTAAGAAGCTTCACAGACCTTACCCTTTCACTCCCTTCAAATTCTTCTTGAAGCTTTTCCCATGCCTCCTTTGCTATTTGACATGACATAATTCTTTAAGAATATTGAATCTCATAATGTTGTATGAAGACAAGTGAGGGCTTTATATTTCTTTGCCCTTTCTTCTTCAAATTTTTTGATCTGCGCCATGGTAGGATCTCTACCAAGAGGATGAGGAACAGCATCACTTTCAATAGCTTTCCACAAATTTGCAGCCTTTAGATAAGCTTTCATTTTTACTACCCAAATAGGATAGTTGTCACCATTGAAAGTTGGAGGTGCCATCGAAGAGAAGGAACTAGAAGCCATTTTCTCTCAATCTCACAAGTGTTTCCACTCAAAATACTCTTAATAACCTCACAGCCCTTGAGAATTAAGCTCTGATACCACTGTTAATCTCAAGAACAATAAGAAAAATTAAGGAAAATTTGCAACATACTTGCTGTCAAAACAGGGCAGAAAATAGGAAAGGATTTTGTGGATGTAGAGAAATGAAATTCATTCTAAAATGTTCCATACATTTTCTGCATTTGACATCAAATATATAGGGTAGCAAGTTAAGGTTTACAAGTAAGATAGTACAGAAAGAGGGCATGGACACCATACTTAAACCCATGCTTTAACTTAAACACTTAAACTTCCTACAAAAAGTTGCTTTTGATAGCAACACATCAAAAGTAGTAGTAATCTGAAAAGTTAATATTTCTAGGAAAAGTCACATGCTCCAGACAGCTCTTGGGCCTGTTTGGTTTGGCAATTAGCAATGAGCTATTTATAATCAGCTTGGGTGAAATTGATCGTAAAATAATTGCAGCTAGATTGAAATGATCGATGAGGATATCAATAACTTCTTTACATATTAATTACAAATTCTACTTCTTTTATTAAATGAATCTCTCGTTTTTACGGTTCATATTTGGTCTTGATGTAGAAAATAATAATTGTTCAAGGGCTCAATCTGACAAAATCAAAGTTCAGAGGCTTAAATAGCCTAACCACTAAAATATTCAGGACCCTTATAATATAATTTGCTTATAAATAAAACATTATTTTAAAAATTTTCATATTTACCTTGAAGTTGTTCAGCTTATCTTTACCAGTCAGTCGGTGTAACAGCTAGGATATCTAGCATTTGAAAATAATTTCAGCGTTTAGTTACAACTATAGGGGACAAATTATAGGGGCTGGGCAGTTGAAAATACAATCTCTAGTTTCAGTTTTATGTTACCCAATACTATAGTTCAGCAATAAAATTCCCAATTGGTTGATCTTAGAGAGCATATACGCAATCAAACGAGCACAAATATGTACATATGACAAAAACAAGTATAATTTAACCAAATAAATCACCCTTGATTTTGAGAAAACAAAACAATAACAGATGCCCTTCAAGAGTTTATCCAAGTAAAAAATGTATCTATAATTAGCCTTACCACTGCCATGCATCGTAAGAATAACCAGTCATGAGGGCAGTTATCCAATAAGAACATAGAGTCCTTCGATTCTGCCACTGTGACAACCAAAATCTAAACTTATTCATCGCCACTAGAAAAATTAAAAGCCAGGGGCAAATAGACAGAACAAACCGGAAAACAATAAGAGTTGTCAAAGAACATATGAAGGTTCAGGAACCAGAAACTTACAGTTACCCAGAACACCCCAGCCTTTGTTAATGATTCCCCTTTGTCCAGTTTGTTCCAATGCATCCACAATTAATTGGGTCATTTTTTCTGGTTCTTGAACAGGCCGACATGGAAAAGGAGAAGGTAAGGACAAGCTTTCGAGAAAGTAAAGAAGAAAAAGAAAGAGAACAAACGTAAGAGCCAAGATGAATGTGGTGGCATGCGCAGCCAAACGTCCTTCCAATTAGAGTATCATAGAAGAACACAACCAAATAAAAGTAAAAAGAAATTTGACAAGAACTATTCTTTTTATTTGAAGGATCTGCCTTCTTTCCATGTTAATAATTATTTATGAGGAACTCGTACTTCTACATAGATTAGACCAGCGAATACCGTTTTTATCTCATTTGAAAGACAAATCCATGTCAAGAACGTGTAAAACCTTGGCATAATTACCATGACAAAATATATGATCAGTAATTGAAGTCCCAAAATGTCCCATCTTCAAGCAAATGAGAATTAAAAGACAACGAAATCAATCAAACACTAAAATGAACAGAGAACAATTGTATTTCAATTCCGTGAGTAACAAACAGAATACTTCTGTCACACGAGACAACCAAATTAGAGTTTGAAGCTAAGTGTAGCATATGACTACAATAAAGTTTTTGCTCAGCATTTCCTTTCTGACTTATTACAGCATTAAGTTCAAGCAGGATTTGTTATATGAATAAGCTCATTTTGGCCGGCAAACACAAAAGTGCTCTTTTATGTTCAAAAATAATTTTCACGACAAAACAACAAACAACACAACCATTTTGCAACCCCAAGAAAGTATTGTGAGTACATACTTCACTGAAATGGAGAAAATAATCAAAGAAATAAGGGATTTAAACTCACAAGGCTCCCAAACCAATATAAATAGGTTTTGGACCAGCTTCAAGCCATTTCACAAGTTATTCAGGAGGTTCATAATTTGATGCTAGATCAAGAAGCAAAATCCCACAACATCAACCTTCTGCCCCCAATCTAAATACCAAGGAAAGGATACAATACAACCAGGAATCAGTATCTTTCCATTAATAAGAAAGTATCCTCATCCAGAAGTAATAATGTGTACAAGTTGTCTGAAAATAAATGTTCGCTGCTTTACTTTTTCAACCAATAATAATAATAATAATTCTCAAAACTTAGCTTATACAGAAATTATTTATGTTTTACTTACAATTGTAACTTTAATGAACAAACTCAAATATGACATTCAAAAGCCAAATTTCAACAAAATTACAGTTGTTAAGGCTCCTACAAGACTCCAGGATAAAAGAAATAAGAAAAAAAAAATCCTAAAAGAACTCTTTTATAAGTCTTGTTTTCGGTTGACGTTGATCGAGCATTATTTCTAATTCCACTTCGGATAAAAACTGAATATACAGAATGGATTTTTATGTTTCCAAAATGATCGGTAGGTTCTAATTCAAGGCTGTTTTAAAGAACTTGACAACATGTTTGAATTAGACAATTTAGCACATAAGTTCTTGACTCAATAAATTCATGCGACCTGAATTCGGTCGAGAAACTTAAAATACTCCATGCAGAGATCATATTCCTTTTTAAGATTTACAAATGCAAGAGCTTTTGCTTAACCCTCAAAACAGGGAAAAAAATTCTAAATAAGATTAAAGAAATGTTAAAAAAGGCTTTTACTAATGATATTTTTATTTATTTCTCTTCAGTTACAAAACGTCCTTAAATGTATAACAATACAAGAGACTTAAGTTATGAAGCAGTCAAAAGTAAACACCAATTAGGTAACCACGAAAGTATCAAGGAAAAGAAGAGCCTTTTTCCTTTTCATTATATCAGATAATTACAAGATAAGGCTTAACTCAAGAAATGAATAGCAATACTACTGCATACAAATAAATCGTTGTTTTATTTAGAATGACAGACCCCAGATTGTATACAAATATTCATCAAAGACATCAAAGGGGACAACAGACCAAGATAGAAAGTATAACTACAATTAAGTTGGAGTGTCTGTTGCTTAACTAAGATTGGCACAACAATCCGGTTATTACAAAACCTATCAATAATACAGAAAAGCACCTTTTGGTTTAGGAACAAGGTGGGGACTCCATACGTATCCATGTGGTACATCAGATTCAGAGCCTTGCGAACCACTAAGATATGTTACAGGTCGTACCTTTAGCTTTTTCTTTCTAAAATCATTTATCATGTCACGTATTCCAAGCCAAATCAACGAGTCAACTATTTGATATGAGAGCTACAGAAATCATGAATTGTCAGAAGTTACAAAGAAAGAAACACAAATTTACAGAGAAATCAAAGCCACAGCAGAGAACGGGGAGAAAAAGCAAAAACTCACTCCATATCCGGCTGGCTGTTTGACAAGGGACAGAGGATGTGGAAATTCACTGGTTGGCCTCATTTAAAAGACATCATTGACTAATGCAGTTTAGGATTACCCAGCATAAAAAATTCTGATAGCAAGTTGGTAGAAAGCACAAAATCCAAACAATAACAAGTTAAATCCACAACTAATTCAGCCAGATTCCAATACCCAGATAAGACTTACATCCATGGCATCGTGAAAAACATATGAAGTGGAACTTTTAGTGCCTCTGCCACATGAGTATACCCTAGAAAAGCATTTATAAGTCAGCTGTAGAGTGCTGAACAAGAAATCCAACTATCATTCAGTAATAATTTCAGGACATTCAGAGACAACCCAATAACATGCTAAATCAATGTTTCAAAACTTAAAACAAGTTATGAGAATGCAATGTAAAATATATATATACCTAATCATAGCCTAACTCGTAGCTACATTCTCATCTAAAAGCAATAAATATCATACCATATGCTGGAGGATTGGCTATTATTGCATCTGCCTTAAAAGGGATGCCAGAATCTACATCAGGGTCCTTGCAAGCTGGAAGCAAGGACTTTATAATATCCTTTATTTGATTTTGCTGAATGGGAATCTCTGAAGGTCCTGATGGCAAAAAGCCTTTATTTTTTACTATGTCTGATAAGAAGAATAACAACAAAATCAATGAAAATTTATTGATGAAATTCATAGGTAGCAATTGACAAATAAATGAAATGGTTATGCATAATCCTCTAAACAATCAGAAATAAAAAAACATACAACAACACTTAGAAATTTACAGATTCTCAGATGTTACATCAATTTGTCAGCAAGTATCCATAACAAGTTAGGAGTAGATTGATCTTTCTCAAACAACTTTAATATTTTAAAAAAAGGCCAACAGTTGACAGATAGAACTATGCTAACATGAATTAATCATATACCCTCTCTCACAGCAAAATTTTAAACCAACAAAAAATTTCAACATGCATAATCCCAAGACAATAACACGAGGTTATTCTTTTTGTGCATGTAGATAATTCATATACCTACAGATACAAGTTTGACAAGAGATTATAATAGATTACCAATGTTATAACATAACCATTGGAAAGGTGCATAAATTTAAATGGAAAAAAGTTGAAAAATGACTTCTACAAGTTTGAATAATTGTCCCATCACAATAAGAGATGTAAAACAGATTCAGATTTCAGAGAAATATAAGTAAGAGATAACGACAATAAAATTTTTTATCTGGCCTGTTCAGGTACAAAGGTGCGTACAGCCAACAAGAACTTTTGGATCTCCGCCTAAAGGGAAAAACTCCAACCCAGCAGTCAACACAAACTCCTTGAAATTTGAATGAGTAGCTAGCCTAACACGATGACCATAATCCTGCACACAAATATCCTCATGAACAAACTGAAATCTTCAAATACTAAATTATGAAAAGCTATAAAAATTATAATTTAACTTTTTTTCATCTTCATTTTGCTCACATAAACTAGCATTTATCTGTAAGTTGTAATAACCACAGTTACAATAAATGAACTTCTGAGCTCAGAGCCTTCAACTTACATCCTTACATAGATGAACAATAAGCAAAAATTCCATTACCCATTATTTTGGCCTTTAGGGGAAAACATGAGAAGTGCAACTAAAAGCAAATCTGCCAATGCTGTAAATTAATAATCAATGATGAAAAATGGTGGGTCTGCCAAAACATAATGGTCAGAGATCTAAAGCAACTTTACAATAAGAAAATTAAGCTATTAACAGTTGTAAGGAAACATATTGGATTCATGAATATAACTCATAAGAAGGAACTGAAGAGGGATGGGCAGGATGTAAAAAGGAAAGGAAAAGGGGAAAAAAGAAAAGAGAAGAGAGGAGAGAAAGAAGTACAAATCACCTGCAGCCGTTTGCCAATTGCTATAAATGGCTGCACATCTCCACGTGTGCCAACAATAAGCATTACTATTTGAAGTGGGGGTACACATTGAGGGTCTTTCACATCAACAGCTGCATTATATTCATCAGCTCCAACACCAAGAGCTTCATGTGCAACATTTCCTGGGATTTCAAATTCTACTGTTCCATCATCTTTGACAGTGGCTATTCTGTTCAACAATTTAAGCTATATAGTTTTGATAAAATCGAATAAAAACCCAACAATAGATGCATCACCAAGGCAGCTTTTCTTTTTAAGCTTATTATTATCCATAAACTGAAAATGCTAAGCACATAAACACACCACATTTAAATTGCAAAACAAATTATGAATGCTTGTCCCCACTGATGGTAATAATGAAACAGCAACATGCACATAGAACAATGTAAAGAAACAAGACTGAAGAGAAATCGATTATTTCATTGATAGTAGAAAGCTCTATTTATATAATTCTATGAATTTAAAATAGGAAACAAATATATAAAGAATAGGAAATAATACAAACTAGGAAATAAATCTCTACCTATCCCTAATTAGCTAATTAAGAATATTATTCAAATATCTCTCAATATCTCACAACACTCCCCTCAAGTTGGAGTATAGATATCAATCATGCCCAACTTGTTACAGATGTAAAAAACAAAGAGCTTCAAAACCTGTAACACAAACGGTCTCACACTGCACTAGTGTAGACCTAACCAAGTAGAAAATGTTATACGAACCGACAAAACCTGAAACACAAAAAGCCTCACACCACAGCAATGTAGACCCAACTAGGTAGGAGAAGATGTTGTACAATCCGAGGAGAGTCAAGCAAGACATACCGACAACAAATGTCACTCAACAAGGGTGACTCAAGAAATTATACAGTCTGCTCTCAAGGGCAGAAAAACAAAATGGATCACTCATGGCGACCCAACTATGACAAAGAGATGCTCATTTAGGCATAACTCTCGGATCGATTTCCAAGTAGGGTTCCATTAGAACTCATGGTTCTGATATCATATAAAGAAACAAGACTAAAGAGAAATCGATTATTTTATTGATAGTAGAAAGGTCTATATATACAACTTTATGAATTTAAAATAGGAAACAAATATATAAAGAATAGGAAACAATATAAATTAGAAAATAAATCTCTACCTATCCCTAATTAGCTAATTAAGAATATTATTCAAATATCTCTCAATATCTCACAACAGACAACAATTATAGAAAAAGCAATTATGTCAAAGGAAATATAAAGGCAAAATACAAACATATTTTACTGGCATGCCACAATGAGGACCATCCACCATGCACTATTTGACAATTGCTCAACTGGTATGCATGCCCAACAAGTTCAACACATATCAAATACATTAAATTGTGTCCATTAAGAAAACATAATTCAAATATTTCTGACATGTGTTGTGCATTTTATACATGTTAGGCACAAAATAGACAATTAAGGCTATCATTTTTATGATAATCTTTATATTGTGCAAGTAAAGTTGAGAAAATAAACTGAGATTTACTTCAAAAAGGAATCAAACAATAAACCTAGGCTATGCTCATTAGTCAACATGATTAAATTTTGGTTTCCTTTTCGAATAAAATAAATAAACTTGACATCACCAATCATTCCACAATGATTATTCAAGCTCACGTTTTACATCAAGAGGGAACGGCATTAGTCAAAATTGCATCCTCATCCTGTAAGATATGAAGTTTGAACTGGTTTTACAAAGGCTCACTCATCACATTATCACACCAATAGAACAGCAAGAAGAATGTGGAAATTAGTGACTTTACAGACAATATTAATTCAAAAGGAAAAGAAAATAATAAGGTTGAAGGGTAATACCTTCCATTGGACAGGAATCTTGTCGTCAAGAATTTGTGCTGCCTCTTCAGCAAGTATATTGTGATGTCTTGGCTTCTCAGTTTTAGACCTTTCCAGCTAAAGCTCACCAGAAGTGGGTTCAAAATTTGTTACCGCCAGGCTTTTCAGCCAGACCAGTGCTTGATTTAGAAGTACTCCCGCCAGCAACTCCTAAACAAAGATGAAAGACCAATATCATTATTTACAGATTTTAGACTGCACAGGATAGATAAAAGAAGCAAATTCTCTAAGTGGAATTGTATTATCTCTGTGTCATAGTAACAGAATCCTTACCACAATGTCCAGAAAATGATTCATAAATACTGTTTTAATAATGTCAGTCTAACTAAATTAACAAGCTAAAAAATTTATTAATACATAAATTCCAGGGTGGAGGCAAGATAAAATGAAATTCACCTAGAGGAAGTCTCTATTGTCGCAATTTTACAAGGGAGTAAAGCATAATTGTTAAAGGCGCGCCTTAGGCATAAAGCACCCCAGGCGCCTTGAAAACCCAAAGGCACGTGCTGTCACAAAGGCGAGCTCCTTGGCACGCCTTTATGACTGTTGTGAGATATTTGAATAATATTCGTAATTAGCTTAATTTATGTAATTAGGGACAAGTAGATATTTATTTCCTATTTTGTATTATTTCTTATTCTTTATATATTTGTTTCCTATTTTATATTCATAAAGTTGTATATATAGAGTTTTCTACTATCAATGAAATTATCGATTTTTCTTCATTCTTGTTTCTTTACATGGTATCAGAGCCATGAATTCCAATGGAACCCTACCTGGAAATCAATCCTAGAGTTATGTCTCAATGAGCATCTCTTTGTCATAGTTGGGTCACCATGAGTGATCCATTTTGTTTTTCTGCCATTGAGAGCAAACTATGCAATTTCTTAGGTCACCCTTGTCGAGTGACATTTGTTGTCGGTATGTCTAGCTTGACTCTCCTCGGATTATACGACATATTCTCCTACCTGGTTGGGTCTACATTGGTATGGTATGAGGTCTTTTGTGTTACAGGTTTTGTCGATTCGTATGATATTTTCTACTTGGTTAGGTCTACACAAGTGCGGTGTGAGGCCTTTTGTGTTACAAGTTTTGGAGCTCTTTGTTTTTTACATCTGTAACAAGTTGGGCATGATCGATATCTATACTCCAACTTAAGGGGGAGTGTTGTGAGATATTGAGAGAGATTTGAAAAATATTCTTAATTAGCTTAATTTATATAATTAGGGATAGGTAGAGATTTATTTCCTAGTTTGTATTGTTTCTTATTCTTTATATATTTGTTTCCTATTTTATATTCATAAAGTTGTATATATAGGGCTTTCTATTATAAATGAAATTATCGATTTATCTTCATTCTTGTTTCTTTACAATGACATTAGTTAAATATTTGTATTTTTTTTTTTAGTGTGAGAAAATCTGAACCATTGATTATAAATAGAAAAGAACTCTTAGCAGACCTTACCGCACCTAATTATTTCCAAAATAAACAATAAAATAGGAAAAAAAAAAGTTAGGGCAAATAAAACATTTTTTCTAACCTCCACAAAGACGATTTGAACAATACAATTTAGGCGCAAGACCAATTGTGTTTTGCCATGATAATTCATAATTAATAAGTGTTAGAATTTGTTAAATACAGTATTACTGTATTAGTAAGCTTAGAATCCTTATGTATTTAGGACTTTAAGTTTTTAGTAAGCCTAAGAGCATTGTATTTAGGATTTCAAACTTTAATTGAGTTTTATTTTTCTGTGTGTGTGTGTGTTTTTATTTTGTTGTTATGACTTATGTGTTTTGAGTTTTAATAGTTATAATATTATATCACCTTGCTAGTATTCTAATAATAAAATTTATAATTTTTTCAATTATTTTTTATTTTTTTGCCTCATGTCACTCAGGCACGCGCCTAGGCTCCAGGACCCCTTAGCGCCTTGCGCCCTTAATAATTATAGAGTAAAGATGAGGAAGTACTTTGTATTGTAAATACACATTAGCTCTTGATGAGCATACAGAACTTCACTACGCTTCTCTGATGAACTCAAGTAAATGTTGAAATGACAAATATCTTTCAACCATAGAGAAAGAGCAAGACTTGTTATGTTTCAAACTCAAAATTCCTTTCTCGTGGGAATTAGCTAAAATGGCAATAGTGTACTGTGGTGAAATGCTAAAGCTTTTAATTATGCTCAAGCATAGTAAATAAGCCATCATTAGCGCAGAAGTTTCTAAAATACTAAAAGTTACATCAGTAACTTGTTTTGAGATTCATCAACAAGGATCATTTCTTCCGGGTAACTTTTATAAGCTAATCCATAGGTCTATCCTTTAAATATAAACAATGTCAAACTGTGTTGACTTACTGCAAGCCTATGAGGTGCTGGATGAATAGACCTTCTCAGAGAGGATTAGAGAACGGGAAAAAAAGAAGGAAAATTGAACGAAACAATTCAGCGACCCAATTTGTCTTTGTTTTGAGTCTGTTGTAGGGTCGTCTAACTGTTACTACGTCTCCATCATCAATCATTCGGATAATTCATGAGACCACTTCCGCACAAAAGGAAAAAAAAAACACAAATATGCATATCAACTAAGTTGAAGAGAGCAAGCCATTGACTGATACAAACCGTTACACACTAACACATTTAAATAACCAGAAGCGATAAGAAGTTTAACATACAATTCAAACTAATAAATACAAAAACATCTGCATATTCATGCATATAAACCTACGAACTACACACACTTCAACTATATAACGTATGGCATTTCCGATAAATTTCGGACATCGACACAAAACATACTTGATACATTTTGTAATTTTTAAAAAATTAGAAATGCATTTCTTTAAATTAAAAATACATTTTCTTTCCTAGAAAATATAAAATTTTTGCTTCACACATTGTTTAATAAATTTAATTGTATATAATTTTTATTAAATTTTATATAAAACTAATAATATAAAATAATATTTTTAAATTTAATTATTTATAAATTTAAAAATATATTTTTCTTATTTACATATTTTCACACGTTTTCTTATCCTATATTTTTATAAATATCATTTTTTGATATCTTCCAACATCTGTATCCGTGTCCCTATTTTACTCCCGCCGGTAAATATAAACTACTATATAATGGTAGCGTTCAAAAGAAAAAAAAAAAAAAAGGTACCATTTGAACAGTTACATTAGCAAAAAAGTCAACCTCAACTGAATTTTCGTTAGATAAAGCAAAATAATTCAAGAAACCTGAAGAATCCGAACCTCCATTTTTTACTGAACTACCGCTGGCTGCTCTAGTCTCCGATTCTTTGCCATCACTACTAGTTCCAGCGCTGTTGATCATTAACGAAACTTTGGCAGAACTTACTGCAGAAAGAGAGTAGCTCCGCCGATTCTGCGGAAACTCCGCCATCGCCGCCTCCGATGCCGGCTTAGCTCTGCTGGTTGCTACTTCTGATCCAGATCAGCATAACTTTCCACAGCAGAGAAAAATAGAGAGGGCGTGCGTGTTATTGCGTAAAGCGTATGCGTTAGGATTCCGAGAAAGTGGCGGACAAGGAGGATACCTTTTTTTTTTTTTTTTTTAAGTTGGAGGAAAGCTCGAGAGGGAGAAAGCACGATAGAGTGGGTGACGGGTCTGTGAACGGAGGATTCGAACACAGGGACACGTATTTGTCCGACTCGGGGGTACTCTGGTCACTTCACATGGTCGTGGTCAATAACTGGTCCAATGGCATTTTTACTTGCTTTTTACCAGGGAAACTGAGACGGTCTGTCGTTTCTTATCATATTTAAAATACGGTCCGTCGTTTCTTGTCATTTCAAGCTCTGCTAACTTAAAGAAAGACCTCCAAAAGACTCCCCTATTCTGATCTGATTCTACTTTTCCTATGGTCTTCCTTTTTTTTTTTTTTTTCTCTCATAATTTTGTTGAGCAATATTGCATATTTCAATTTATTTTATATTATTATGTTTCATTTGCATTAAAGTACTAATTGAGACAATAAAGTAAAAATACTTTTTTCGATAAAATAAATAATTTAAGAGAGATCGATACCAAAATAAGTGGAATAAATAATACTTTTCTTTTGTTCTTGCAGACTTAGATGGTGCTTTTGATTTCGACAGCTCCTCTAAATAACAATGTTTTCTCCAATAAATTCCAAAGAGCATAGGCGGACGGAGGTAACAAACTTTGGGTCCAATGATCCCAAATATTTTTTTTTTAAGTGTTATCCCACTAAAAAAATAAATAGGACTCCACTAAAATATTAAAAAAATTAAATTTTATTATAATTATTCATATAAAAATGAATAAAAAAATTAAAATATTTAACTATAAAAGAGATAAATATTTAAGTAGATTCAGTGTATCATATTATCTATTCACTAATCCAATTATATATTAATTTATATTTAATTGTTTTATTCTTATTAGTTGATGTGAATATAATATTTATTTATGTTATTATTTGATTGAATTAATTTTAAATTTATCTAAAAATTTCTCTATAAAAAAATTATAATGAAAAATTAAAATAAAAAAATAAATTTTTTAATAAAGAAAAACTTCTTAATAAAAAATAGATAAAGAGGTTGAAAAGTACCATTTTTTTCCCAATTTCTATCCACCACCAACCATTATTCATTTGTTTTTATTCTCTTACTTTTGCTGTAAATCTTATTTTGGCCTTTTTTATTTTTCTTTTTCTTTTTTTAGGATATTTGTGTGTGTGTGTGTGTGTTTTTTTACAGGGTTTATGACTTGTAATTTTTATAGAAAAAATATAGTAAAAAGGATAAAAGCTAAGATTTCATAAAATTTTACCTTTTTTATTATGTCATCGTTATTTTTCTTTTTTTATTTTATTTTTTATTATATTTTATTAATATTGTTATAGGTTATTAATAAATTATATTTCAGAACTATAAAAAGCAAATTTTATCTACAAATAAATTTGATATTTCAATAGTTTTTTCAATCATCTGACTTGAAAAATTAACAACTATCTATTAAAGACAATAATATTGATTGCGAATTTGTGTGTTATTTTCAAAATATAAAAACTTAGTGAAGACTGTTATAAAAAAATTTTCTTTTATTATTCTATTATCGTATGTATATTTTTTAAATTAAAATTTATATTACATATATAAATTTTATTATATAAAATTTCTGAATCCGCCACCACCAAAAACTTTGAATAGTTGGATTTCAAGAAAATTTTATTGCAAAAGTTAAAAATTATTAGTGATAAAAAAAATGTTGTCAACAAAATTTTAAAATATTTAGTGGCAATATTTCTCTGCCATATTGATTTTAGATGGCCCATATTAGACAATCATATCAGTATTCCATCCATATTTAATAGAAAAATAGATCTGAGAATTATAATTGATAAATATCGGGTACAATTAGGAAAAAAAATATTAGAAATCTAATTGAAAACAAAATGAAATGTTAGTGATAATTTTAAATTATATATAAAATTTAAGGCACAGATGGGAATATAACATCTAAAATTATATATTTATTTGCTATATATATAATAGTACTGTTGTGTAATCCAAGATCTGCTGAATTATTTAAATATGTTTATGAGGTAGTCTCTCTTCCTAGTAAAAAAAAATCATTTGGTGATAAAAATGAACCAAAATCCCAGTTGAACATTGTGATATTTATGTTGTATGAAATTAATAGGAGAAATTATAAAAAACTATAGTGTGGTTTTATAGTTTTGCAATTTTAAATATATAATTATTTTTCATGCAACAAATGTATTGTAGCTATGACCGTTAACAAATTTAAGTTTCTACCAATAATATCGTTAAGTCTATATCCAACGTGGCACAGACATAGTGCTTATGAGGTATTATTATAGCATTTTTGTGATATGATACTAAAGTGGTGTTGATATTGAGTTCACCACTGCATCAATTGGACTTAATGATGCATTAAAAAAACCGCATAGTAGTTTCATAATTTAGTAATTTTAAGTATGTATTTTTTTCAATCTTTTGCAAAAAAAAAAAAAGGTATCACTGTTAAATTTGTTAGCAAATTTAAGTTTCTATTTTTTACAGCATTAAGTCCATCTCATATGGTGCATATATAGTTCAAATGTAATTTTTTATAATATGGCATTAATGTGGTAATAGACATAATACCGTTATAAAAAATGACTAATTTTTCATGATCTATATCATTAGCAAATTTGGAATTAATTCTCGTTATATTATATTCTTACTCTCAATTTTTATCCCATCCTCATTTTTTTACAATAAATTTTCACAATAACAATTAATTAATACTCTTTTCTCACATTTTTATACTTATTTAGTAGAAACAAATCACAAAAAGATTGAAAAAACATGGTAAATTCATATAACATTGAACAATTCATCTTAATTCTATTTTCATAGTGACAATTAATTAATATTATTTAGTCTTTTCTCACATTTAACATCTTGTTTAGTGTAAACAAATCAACAAAAAATTTAAAGCTGGAATATATTTAACATTACAGCATTGTAATGTTAAAAAAAAAAATGTTATATCAATGCCCATCATTGCGGCGCCATAAAAATATTATATCATCATGGCATCACAAAAATATCACATCAGCATTACATGGTTGCGATGTAATGTCATGTAATGATTTTAACTGCAAAACCCTTTACCAAAAGAAAAAATACATACTTAAATTGCTAAATTGTGAAACTATAGGGTTGTTTCTCAATGCAACATTAAGTTTAATTGATATGGTGTTTACATGAATTCCACATTATATCACAAAAATATCATGCCAATGCTTAGTCGAATGAATTTAATATCATTACTGATAGAAATTTAAATTTGTTAACTATTTCAACCATAATATATTTTTCATAAAAATAACCACATTTTTAAAATTGTAAAACTATAAAAATACATAGTGGTATTTTATACTTTTCTCAAAATAATAATAGTGCCTTTCCTATGGCCAAGCATAAAGGTTATGGATTTAATTTCTTAAAAAAGCAATTGTTGAGGAAAAGATTATCTAAAATTTTCTTAAAATTGTCATCTAAATTTTTTCCTAAAATTTGATTAATGAAGCAATTTTGCTTTATCAAAAGAAAAAAAAAAAGTTTGTGGATGAGTATTTTTTCAGTATAATTAAAAATTTTAAATTTAAATTCTAAATATATAATTATTTTAAAATTATTAAAAAAATATTTTACCGACTTTTAAAATTATATCAAATAAAATCTAAATTAGTTGGAATAATTTTTTCAAAAGAAAAAAAAAGTTTTCTACAAATAAAACATCAAGTTAGACAGGCCCAAGCCCTAGATGCGCAATTGTTATATGCTAGTCAATGTAGTATTATGAACCAATACCCATCATACATATAAGATGCGGTGAAAATTTTATAAATAAATTAAATTTACATATTTTTCAATCACACTGTGATATTTTTGTAAATATTTGTCATCTATTATTAAATAAATGTTCATTAGTTTATTGAAAAATGTTCATTACGAATAAAGTAAATGTTTATTAGTTTATTGAAAATATTCATTATAAATAAATTGAAAAATGTTCATTATGCATGAGCTAAAGACTCATTAATTTATTGAAAACTGTTTATTACTGATGTGTTCATATTTGTTATAGTTTTATAGTTGCTTTTAGTTGTTTAGTTTTCTTGTTTTTATATGATTTATAGATAAATTTGATATTTATTTGTGTTTTTCATGATTGTAGGTTAGGTGGAGGAAAGGACCATGAAGGATGTGTTTTGATGTTGATTTGAGTTATGGAGGTGTTTTGGATGACAATGGAGTCTATTGGAGGTGTTGAGAAAACAAGAAAAATTCATATGTGAAGAAAAGTTCATCGCGACGTCGTGACGACCATCGCGTGGTCGTGACAGGATGAAGGCTGTGTGCAGTCTGTCACGAGCTCGTGATGCCCATCGCGTGCAAGTGATGCCATGCAAGAGGAGTCAGCAGTCAAGTTAACAGAATCACACCTTGTCACGAGCTCGCGACGCCCATCGCGTGCACGCGACGACTTGACAGTGCAGATCACGTGGATAGCTATCAAACCCGATTTTATCAACTCCTTTAGGGTTTTTTTACTCCTATAAAAGGAAAATAACATATCTTGGAAGGGAGAGAGAGTGGAGAACGAGAGTTTTAGTCATTTAATTCATCTTTTTCTTTGAGATTTAGGGGAGACGAATTCTAGGGTTTCAAATCTCTTCATTTTCTCCTTCAAATTCTTGCACACACAAGAGGCTTCTTGGTGGGCAATCTCATTCTTCAGCAGATCAGTTGTTAGAGGAAGGAAGTATTTTTGCTCTTGAGGATTATTTTGACTTGGGCTTGAAGGATTGGAGACCATCAACCTCCAATTTTCAGATTTGAAGATTTGAGAGAGCATCATAACTTTTCTCTTCTTCTCAATTGCTGCTGCAATATTTGTTTGACTATGAATATTACATTGATTTATTTAGTATTCATGTTAGGCTAAATTCTTTTTAGGAGCCTGGTTAACAATCCCAATTTTGTAATAAACTCCCATTATTTTGTTGAATTTATTATTTACATTTCAATTTAATTGCACTTAATTAATTTCTAGTTTAATGATTGATTGGCCAACAATGATTGAATTAGGAATGAATATGTTAGGGTTTAATTATTAGACACATCATCTTTAATCTAACCTAAAAATTGGATTGAACATTGGTTAATTCATTGGTTTGATTAGCTAATGCATAAGGTGATCGCCATAAAATATTAATTCTATGAATTTAATGCTTGGGAGGGAATGCGAAATTGGGTGAGCAAAACCGGGTACCCACTTCATCCATTGATTTTATTCTTTAATTACTTTTCAATTTAATTTATTGTTTAATTAATTTAGTTTTTACTCAAAATCAATTCAAACGGATTAGAGTGTTTAGGTTGCATTTCGTGTTCATTGATAATTAAAGTAATTAAGAGTCTAAGCTAGTGATTCCTTGTGAGATCGACTCCGGGAGGACA